>JAFIDM010031448.1:0-10492 GCA_023159025.1 Thereuonema tuberculata | reverse complement strand
CTTGCGCTTAACATCTCGACTTCATTGTTGTCCGCGCAACCTCTCCGTTGCACTCATACCTATTATTGTAAAGACCATGAAGGCTTATTTTCCTCATACGTTTTCCCTAAAAAAACAGATAAATTTGATTAACGAAAACACAATTTTAAACCACAAGAAAAAAAGTTAGTAATCCCGTTCTTTCTTTTTTTCTTGAGTTCAATTCGTTTCAAAACGCCCCCCTCAAATTATATTAGTTTTTTTTCTCAATTTTTTTCTTTTATAAAGAAAAAAGACTATTTACATGGGAAAACAACTATCAAAATATTACATTAGCTCATTCATTCATTTAGGTTGAGTAACTCGCAGAATTTCCTCTGCTTCTCTGCTGTCAGACCTTTTGTAAATCCATCAGCCACGTTTTTATCCGTCGAGATGTATTCTACATCCATATCTTTGTTTTCAACATAGTCCTTTATCGCATGATACTTTATCTGGATGTGTTTGCTCTTCGTTTCATTGTATATGTCCTTAATCATTCTTATGGTGGGTACGTTGTCACAAAACAGCACAGTATAACTTCCCGATATATCCACGAAACCTAATTCTTCGAGTATGTTTTTACAACTCATAATGTTCTTTGCACAGTCACAGCAAGCTATCAATTCGCTTTGCTGAGTCGAATGGGACACCAATGTTTGTTTCTTACTTGCCCATGAGATTAGGCAATTTCCCAGAAATAAAGCAAATCCAGAGGTAGATTTACCTCCTCGTCTGTCACCGAAACTTGCATCACTGTATCCTGTGATGTTTCTCTCGTCGTTTCTGTAGACTAGCTTCAGCGATTTCGTTTCGTTGAAGTATCTTAGAATTCTCTTTACTTTCTTCATGTCACCCATAGACGGATTTTGATTCTTCTCAGCGCATCGGTTTACGCCGTAGCTGATGTCTGGTCTCGTTGCTCGACATAGGTAAGTCAAACTACCTATAATACTTCTATAGTTTTTCCTTCCAGCATTATCTAATAGATTAGAGTCAGCCTCTTCTTCAAACTTTTCATTCTTATCTTCGATATAAGGAGTTGCAACACTTTTGCATCTCTCCATACCATGTTTTAGTAGCATTTCTCGAATAAACCCTTCTTGTGAGATTGTCATACATTTGCTTTGATAATCATGCTCGAATTCCATACCTAGGTACTCTTTGATTCTACCTAGATCCTTGATTCCAAATAACTTGTCCAGCTCGTCTTTGATAATCTGGATTTTCGATGATTCCCTCCCTATTATCAGGATATCATCCACATAAATGAGAAGGATGTATTTCTCTCCTCGTATCGTTTTATTGAACACGCATGGTTCACTTCTCAAGTTTTTGTAGCCTGATTCAGATAGCTTCGTTTTCAAAGTGATAAACCAATTTCTTCTTGCTTGTTTCAAGCCATACAACGATTTCAACAATTTTAAACCGTTGAACCTTTTACTGGAAATCTTTACTCCATCTGGAGGCTCGAGATATATGTCCACATCAATATCTCCATTCAGGTATGCGCTTTTAACGTCGCACTGATGTACCTCACTCTGATTTTTGATACTTAATGCCAATAGCATTCTTATTGTGCTCAAGCTTGGCGTTGGTGAATAAGTTCTGTCATAATCTATTACTGGACGTTGTAAATACCCATTCACGACCAGCCTTGCCTTGTATTTTATGACGTTCCCTTTCGTGTCTGTCTTCTTCCTAAAAATCCATTTTGTAGTAAAAGGATTTACATCTTCTGGTATTTCCGACTCCAACCAAGTTTGATGACTAGTTATGCTTTTTAATTCGGCTTCTATTGCGTCTAGCCAATGTTTTCGTTCCCGACAGTTAATCGCCTCTTGATAATTCTTGGGTGTTTCTGCTCCTTCCATTAGATGTGCCTGAGGTAGCTTCTTACGTACTTTTCTACTTCTCAGAGATATGAATTCATCTTCCGATTCATCTTTCCTGTCTACTTCAGAATTGTCTGATAGTTCCCTATCGTCATCTAGTCTCTGTCTCTCATTCCGTTCCTCAGTTGCATCTATAGATTTCTCTTCTTCATCTTCAATTTCTTCCTCGGATGATGTCTCTTCTACTCTTCTCTTCCAATCGGTAATTTCATTATAATCAACATTCTGAATCTCTTTCCTGTTCAACAATTCGACTCCTCGGCGATTTTCATTAATACACACATTTCTAGTTACAACAACCTTGTTGTTTCTAATTAAATATATGTAATACCCTCGAATCAATACAGAATATCCGAGCAGGATACCTCTCTCTGCCCTCTCAGAGAATTTACTTCTCAGCTCGTGTTTAGGCACTTTCACATATGCTAGACTTCCGAAACGTCTTAGGTGTTTCGCCGATGGCGCATAGCCATGGTTGAACCACCTCCTGAGTGGAATTTCATTTCCTACACTCTCGTGGGGTGTTCTGTTCAGATGGTAATTACTGCATAATATGGCATATGGCCAGAATCTTAAAGGAAGTTTCGAATCCAATAATAATGTTTTTGCCTTGTCAAGGAGAGACCGGTTAAACCGTTCTGCCACTCCATTCTGCTGAGGTTGATACGCCGATGAACAATGCAACCTTATTCCTTTCTCTCTGGCGAAATCTCTTACTGATGAATTTACGTATTCACTCCCTTGGTCGCTTAGAATGGATCTTACTTGTTGGCCACTTGATTTTTCCGCGAAGCGTACGAAACTGATCAGCCTTTCTGCCACTTCATCCTTTGATTTGATCAGATATATAAAACTTCTTCGGCTGTAGTCATCTATGAATGTAAGCACGTAGGATAAATTTCCTGGATTCGTGATGTTCATGGGGCCGCACACGTCAGTGTGTACCAATTCCAGGGGTCGAGTTGTTCGGATGGTTTTCAACTTTCTATGTTCTATGTTGGTCATCTTCCCTCTGGTACAGCTGTCACAGTGGATCTTGGTATCAGCATTCCATGATAACTTCTCCAGCCCTCTCAACAGTTTATCCTTTGCGATGATCTTTAATTTATTTAAAGATAGATGCCCTAGTCGATCATGCCACAGTTTTATCTGATCATGACTGCACTCATTAAAATATACTCTGGGATCTTTCGAGATTTTTCCATGTGTGAATTGATATATATTGTTCACTTTTCTGCCAATCAAATATACATCCTTTGGTTCCTTATACACCAAGTACTTATCTCGGTCAATCTCTTGCTTATATCCTGCAATAGCCAGTTCTCCGGCGGAGATTATGTTTGCTCTCATGGTTGGTACATGATAGGTGTTTTTTAGTTCGACGATCTTCTCTTTTCCGTCAGCTATTTGGCCACGTAGTTTAACAGTGCCATATCCGATAGCCTTTGCTACTGTGTTGTTTGCACAAACAATTGTTTTGTTCATCTTGAAATGGGTATAGTCACTGAACAATCCCTTTTGTTTGCAGATATGGTTGCTGCTGCCAGTATCCAAGAACCAAGCCGTATCTTGAATTTTATCTTCGCCCTGTGTTCCAAAGAGAGTCACTGCACCGCAGCAAGATTTATCTTCAGTCTTGTTTTTTCCATCAGGAGGCTTTCTGTTGTTGCCGTTCTTTATCTTTCCTCGACAATAGCGGGCAATATGTCCATTCTTTCCACACCGGAAGCATCTTATGTCGGAATCCTTCTTAGCATTCGGACGAGTGTTATCCCTTTTGGGTCCAGAATCACGCCTACGTTCAACACTATGGCATTCTTTTGATGGATCTTTCTCACGCAGTTCAGAACTTTGGTTTCTTTTATACTCTTGGAGGATGTTACTAATAACCAGTTCAGAGTTGAAGTATTTCTGGTTTTGTTGTGCTATCAAACTCTGCGCACAAGGACGATAGTCCTTTGGAAGTCCTGATAGAAGAATCCAGGAAAATTCTTCATCCGAAAAACCACCTCCGCGGTTTTCGATTTCCTTAATCATCAGCTTCAATTCAGCAATCCTTTTTGGAATATTGTCACTATTTGACATCCTACTGTGTATGTAAATTTCCCTCTTTAGGTCAGTTATCTTCACGAGGTCCTTTACATTGAATTTAGTTTCTAGTTCTCCTAGAAGCTGCTGTGGGTCTTCAGTTTCCGATATCAGCCCTCTGAATTTATGATCTATCGAGCTCATAATGATACCAAAAGCCTTTTCCACTTTTGCCAGTGCTTTCTTCTTCCTATCACCTTCTTCTAATCCGGTTTCTTCTGACATTGGCGTATTTGCCACCGTCCATAAACCCTCACGTTGTAACGATGTCTTAATGTCCAACCTCCACTGGAGATAGTTTTCTCCACTAAAGCTTAGTGAGCTGCTACACATGTTGATTCTTTATACGTAATCCCAACGTGTTTCAGAACAGAATTGTTAAATTCAGTGGTTTCTTTGCGCAGTATAAGCGTAAGTCAGAAGGCATTTCCATAACCAATTGAAGTGGTAGAATAATATTATTATTACTTTAAATCTACTGTTAAGTAGCATTTCTTCAATATGTATACTGTATATTTATGTTTGCTGTAATCGGGTTTTGGTGTAAGCTAAAACTGATTACAAAAGCTTTGCAGAGTTAACTTCCAGAAAACATAACAAAATCTATTTTTAATGAAACATGTTGTCTAGTTGGGTTCCAATTAATTCTCTTCCTCGAGAATAAAATTTACAGATAAGAAATCTTCCGTCAATAACATCTACTTGTAGGGAATACTTCTCTTGAATGTTTATCTTCTAGATACTATAGTTGCAGGCTATCTTTGAGATTCTCTAAAAGTCCTACCCTAGAATACGACGATGTGATTAATAGTAACTCATTCCCTCTTCTTAAGTTCATATGGAAGATCTAGAAGAAAACTAAGAAAGACAAAATATATAGTTGCATTTAACTTATCTTTGGCAATGTACATAATAAGTCTCCGCTATCTTTCTAAGATTCTTTCTATTAACATTAAGCAATAACACAATAGTTAACTTTAATCATTAAATCAATTCACTATTCAATCGATGTTAGTCTTCTATATCGATTCTCTTAAATGTTCAAAGTTCACTTGAAAGCATCATTTATTTTAAAAGATAAAAAAAAAGTTCTCTTAACAAATCAGTAACATCTATGATTCGATTAAAGTTGATCTGCCTTTAATTCTAATTCAGCGATTGATTATCCTGATAGTACTATTCTACGATTATCTGGATTTTAACACCTTATGCTAAATTAGGTTTAACACCTTATGCGAAAATATTCACAATTCACTTTATAGACTTAAATAGAGAAAATAACTTCTTTATCCCGCATAAATAATTCTCTGGATCATTAGACTAGATTTAAAGTTCTTCGCCTTAACTTAATCCATATAATTCCTATCGGTCATGTAGATCGAGTCGCCGCCATTTTCGAATAACGATTCTTCAATGCGAAAATCCTTCGTCATCTTCAACTGTTTAACATTCCCACGCGTAAATTCGAGAATAAGTAAATGATTTGTACTTACAACTTATCCTTAAGAGAAAATAAATCGATGTTCATCAAAAGCAAACAACTGTTCGATAATAGTCGTAATCCAATTCACGTTGTGCGTAGATGAGGCTTATTCTCCATTCTTCGTTGCACAGATTCTTTTTTCCGATTTCTCAAGAATCAAAAAAAATATAAATTGAGTTTTCCATTAAACTCATCTGGGAATTTCACTGTTTGGCATTGACTTTCACACATATATCTATTTCGCCATAGATATATTTTAAAATCTTTCTCCCATATCAGAGAAAAAAATATTTTACTGCTTCCGCAAGAAGCTCCTTTTGATAACTAATTCTTTTCTCTTCCAAGAAACACTAACAATTGATTCCAACGGCTTGCGCTTAACATCTCGACTTCATTGTTGTCCGCGCAACCTCTCCGTTGCACTCATACCTATTATTGTAAAGACCATGAAGGCTTATTTTCCTCATACGTTTTCCCTAAAAAAACAGATAAATTTGATTAACGAAAACACAATTTTAAACCACAAGAAAAAAAGTTAGTAATCCCGTTCTTTCTTTTTTTCTTGAGTTCAATTCGTTTCAAAACGCCCCCCTCAAATTATATTAGTTTTTTTTCTCAATTTTTTTCTTTTATAAAGAAAAAAGACTATTTACATGGGAAAACAACTATCAAAATATTACATTAGCTCATTCATTCATTTAGGTTGAGTAACTCGCAGAATTTCCTCTGCTTCTCTGCTGTCAGACCTTTTGTAAATCCATCAGCCACGTTTTTATCCGTCGAGATGTATTCTACATCCATATCTTTGTTTTCAACATAGTCCTTTATCGCATGATACTTTATCTGGATGTGTTTGCTCTTCGTTTCATTGTATATGTCCTTAATCATTCTTATGGTGGGTACGTTGTCACAAAACAGCACAGTATAACTTCCCGATATATCCACGAAACCTAATTCTTCGAGTATGTTTTTACAACTCATAATGTTCTTTGCACAGTCACAGCAAGCTATCAATTCGCTTTGCTGAGTCGAATGGGACACCAATGTTTGTTTCTTACTTGCCCATGAGATTAGGCAATTTCCCAGAAATAAAGCAAATCCAGAGGTAGATTTACCTCCTCGTCTGT
The DNA here is from genome assembly GCA_023159025.1 of Thereuonema tuberculata. Classification (NCBI taxonomy): domain Eukaryota; kingdom Metazoa; phylum Arthropoda; class Chilopoda; order Scutigeromorpha; family Scutigeridae; genus Thereuonema; species Thereuonema tuberculata. Next base: position 3,881 of record JAFIDM010031448.1, on the reverse strand, counting down.
CACCGAAACTTGCATCACTGTATCCTGTGATGTTTCTCTCGTCGTTTCTGTAGACTAGCTTCAGCGATTTCGTTTCGTTGAAGTATCTTAGAATTCTCTTTACTTTCTTCATGTCACCCATAGACGGATTTTGATTCTTCTCAGCGCATCGGTTTACGCCGTAGCTGATGTCTGGTCTCGTTGCTCGACATAGGTAAGTCAAACTACCTATAATACTTCTATAGTTTTTCCTTCCAGCATTATCTAATAGATTAGAGTCAGCCTCTTCTTCAAACTTTTCATTCTTATCTTCGATATAAGGAGTTGCAACACTTTTGCATCTCTCCATACCATGTTTTAGTAGCATTTCTCGAATAAACCCTTCTTGTGAGATTGTCATACATTTGCTTTGATAATCATGCTCGAATTCCATACCTAGGTACTCTTTGATTCTACCTAGATCCTTGATTCCAAATAACTTGTCCAGCTCGTCTTTGATAATCTGGATTTTCGATGATTCCCTCCCTATTATCAGGATATCATCCACATAAATGAGAAGGATGTATTTCTCTCCTCGTATCGTTTTATTGAACACGCATGGTTCACTTCTCAAGTTTTTGTAGCCTGATTCAGATAGCTTCGTTTTCAAAGTGATAAACCAATTTCTTCTTGCTTGTTTCAAGCCATACAACGATTTCAACAATTTTAAACCGTTGAACCTTTTACTGGAAATCTTTACTCCATCTGGAGGCTCGAGATATATGTCCACATCAATATCTCCATTCAGGTATGCGCTTTTAACGTCGCACTGATGTACCTCACTCTGATTTTTGATACTTAATGCCAATAGCATTCTTATTGTGCTCAAGCTTGGCGTTGGTGAATAAGTTCTGTCATAATCTATTACTGGACGTTGTAAATACCCATTCACGACCAGCCTTGCCTTGTATTTTATGACGTTCCCTTTCGTGTCTGTCTTCTTCCTAAAAATCCATTTTGTAGTAAAAGGATTTACATCTTCTGGTATTTCCGACTCCAACCAAGTTTGATGACTAGTTATGCTTTTTAATTCGGCTTCTATTGCGTCTAGCCAATGTTTTCGTTCCCGACAGTTAATCGCCTCTTGATAATTCTTGGGTGTTTCTGCTCCTTCCATTAGATGTGCCTGAGGTAGCTTCTTACGTACTTTTCTACTTCTCAGAGATATGAATTCATCTTCCGATTCATCTTTCCTGTCTACTTCAGAATTGTCTGATAGTTCCCTATCGTCATCTAGTCTCTGTCTCTCATTCCGTTCCTCAGTTGCATCTATAGATTTCTCTTCTTCATCTTCAATTTCTTCCTCGGATGATGTCTCTTCTACTCTTCTCTTCCAATCGGTAATTTCATTATAATCAACATTCTGAATCTCTTTCCTGTTCAACAATTCGACTCCTCGGCGATTTTCATTAATACACACATTTCTAGTTACAACAACCTTGTTGTTTCTAATTAAATATATGTAATACCCTCGAATCAATACAGAATATCCGAGCAGGATACCTCTCTCTGCCCTCTCAGAGAATTTACTTCTCAGCTCGTGTTTAGGCACTTTCACATATGCTAGACTTCCGAAACGTCTTAGGTGTTTCGCCGATGGCGCATAGCCATGGTTGAACCACCTCCTGAGTGGAATTTCATTTCCTACACTCTCGTGGGGTGTTCTGTTCAGATGGTAATTACTGCATAATATGGCATATGGCCAGAATCTTAAAGGAAGTTTCGAATCCAATAATAATGTTTTTGCCTTGTCAAGGAGAGACCGGTTAAACCGTTCTGCCACTCCATTCTGCTGAGGTTGATACGCCGATGAACAATGCAACCTTATTCCTTTCTCTCTGGCGAAATCTCTTACTGATGAATTTACGTATTCACTCCCTTGGTCGCTTAGAATGGATCTTACTTGTTGGCCACTTGATTTTTCCGCGAAGCGTACGAAACTGATCAGCCTTTCTGCCACTTCATCCTTTGATTTGATCAGATATATAAAACTTCTTCGGCTGTAGTCATCTATGAATGTAAGCACGTAGGATAAATTTCCTGGATTCGTGATGTTCATGGGGCCGCACACGTCAGTGTGTACCAATTCCAGGGGTCGAGTTGTTCGGATGGTTTTCAACTTTCTATGTTCTATGTTGGTCATCTTCCCTCTGGTACAGCTGTCACAGTGGATCTTGGTATCAGCATTCCATGATAACTTCTCCAGCCCTCTCAACAGTTTATCCTTTGCGATGATCTTTAATTTATTTAAAGATAGATGCCCTAGTCGATCATGCCACAGTTTTATCTGATCATGACTGCACTCATTAAAATATACTCTGGGATCTTTCGAGATTTTTCCATGTGTGAATTGATATATATTGTTCACTTTTCTGCCAATCAAATATACATCCTTTGGTTCCTTATACACCAAGTACTTATCTCGGTCAATCTCTTGCTTATATCCTGCAATAGCCAGTTCTCCGGCGGAGATTATGTTTGCTCTCATGGTTGGTACATGATAGGTGTTTTTTAGTTCGACGATCTTCTCTTTTCCGTCAGCTATTTGGCCACGTAGTTTAACAGTGCCATATCCGATAGCCTTTGCTACTGTGTTGTTTGCACAAACAATTGTTTTGTTCATCTTGAAATGGGTATAGTCACTGAACAATCCCTTTTGTTTGCAGATATGGTTGCTGCTGCCAGTATCCAAGAACCAAGCCGTATCTTGAATTTTATCTTCGCCCTGTGTTCCAAAGAGAGTCACTGCACCGCAGCAAGATTTATCTTCAGTCTTGTTTTTTCCATCAGGAGGCTTTCTGTTGTTGCCGTTCTTTATCTTTCCTCGACAATAGCGGGCAATATGTCCATTCTTTCCACACCGGAAGCATCTTATGTCGGAATCCTTCTTAGCATTCGGACGAGTGTTATCCCTTTTGGGTCCAGAATCACGCCTACGTTCAACACTATGGCATTCTTTTGATGGATCTTTCTCACGCAGTTCAGAACTTTGGTTTCTTTTATACTCTTGGAGGATGTTACTAATAACCAGTTCAGAGTTGAAGTATTTCTGGTTTTGTTGTGCTATCAAACTCTGCGCACAAGGACGATAGTCCTTTGGAAGTCCTGATAGAAGAATCCAGGAAAATTCTTCATCCGAAAAACCACCTCCGCGGTTTTCGATTTCCTTAATCATCAGCTTCAATTCAGCAATCCTTTTTGGAATATTGTCACTATTTGACATCCTACTGTGTATGTAAATTTCCCTCTTTAGGTCAGTTATCTTCACGAGGTCCTTTACATTGAATTTAGTTTCTAGTTCTCCTAGAAGCTGCTGTGGGTCTTCAGTTTCCGATATCAGCCCTCTGAATTTATGATCTATCGAGCTCATAATGATACCAAAAGCCTTTTCCACTTTTGCCAGTGCTTTCTTCTTCCTATCACCTTCTTCTAATCCGGTTTCTTCTGACATTGGCGTATTTGCCACCGTCCATAAACCCTCACGTTGTAACGATGTCTTAATGTCCAACCTCCACTGGAGATAGTTTTCTCCACTAAAGCTTAGTGAGCTGCTACACATGTTGATTCTTTATACGTAATCCCAACGTGTTTCAGAACAGAATTGTTAAATTCAGTGGTTTCTTTGCGCAGTATAAGCGTAAGTCAGAAGGCATTTCCATAACCAATTGAAGTGGTAGAATAATATTATTATTACTTTAAATCTACTGTTAAGTAGCATTTCTTCAATATGTATACTGTATATTTATGTTTGCTGTAATCGGGTTTTGGTGTAAGCTAAAACTGATTACAAAAGCTTTGCAGAGTTAACTTCCAGAAAACATAACAAAATCTATTTTTAATGAAACATGTTGTCTAGTTGGGTT
>JAFIDM010031447.1:0-10492 GCA_023159025.1 Thereuonema tuberculata | reverse complement strand
CAGTTTTATATTTTTACTAGCCGCTCTGGAACCCTTACATACATAGCATAATAGCGATGGCTAACAAACCCATTATAAGAAAATGCAAGGAGTCAGTCTTCATCGTTCTGAATGTGAACTGTTCAACAAAGGTTTATCTATAAAAAAAATGGCTAAATACAGACTGAAGAAAGAAAGTTAAGAATACTATTATAAATCCCCTAGAGGAGTCAGATATTGAGTTTATGGATTTATATATATATATATAATATATATATATATATATTGTTTTGTTTTTGTTTCAATTTTTAGATTTCTTTGGATAGTGGGTGTTTCCAGTTTCCAAAGCCGGGGGAGCTCTTCCTTAGCCATGAGGTTTAGAGGGCTCGTTCGTTTCGATTCGTCACTTCAGTTTGAATATTCTCGTACTTTTTATTTAAAGAGTGATTTTTTTATTCTAATATACGTAACTGAACCGTTTTTATTCTGATGTAACTGAAGATAGCCACAAGTCTTGATTGTGTGAAATCGACTGTTTTTAGTTGTATATTAGTAAATTTTATTAGTATAGAATGTGTGAGTTCCAGTGTCCTCAAGGCTAACCCACACGTTAAATTTGTGTTAATCAGAAAGTGAAACATTCTTGTCTATGCAGGGATTCGAACACAGTTTTCGACACATCTGGCGCGCAAAATTCATTTATTGAAGCTGTTGAAATTTAAGTAATGCCCTGCTGGATACATATAATTGGGTTGTCAGATAATTGTTGCTGTCCGAGCATCCCTAGTTTATTTTGCACCATTCGGTGACTGAGTAAATGACGATAGTATAGTATTCCTTTTCAGCTTAGTCTGAATTGATATTGAATTGCATGGATAGAGCCCAATTTTGTTTATCCATTATTTTCCTAATGCAGTCACCGTCAACCAAAATCAGAAAAGGTTAATCACAAATCACAAATTATATATTAAATCCAATTACTCAAATTTAAAATTACAAGTTCTTATGATTGTAAATTGAATTCAATGCTTCATCCACTTCCATGCGCGCTAAGAATTTTAATGCAAACTCAATGCGGGTGGTCGCATCGGCAGGTCGCAATTCTTGAATAGGACAGATTGTATATGGGTAAAACTTCAACATCTGATGCAGGATTTTCCGCACGATTGAGTATGGGATATCCGTTTGCCGGGATATTGCCCGTGTACTGCTGGTATCCTGCACATTCCTTATCTCCCGGCATGTTTCCGACTGCTGGAGTTCCAGTAGTTCAAAGCGTTGAATCATTTTTCGTAGATTTTTTATGCTCATCGGTCTTCTGAGCGTCTTCAACCGCCGAAATTCCCGAAGGGCAGTACTAGCATTCTCGTCCCGCTGATAATACAGCTTCACTAACAAAGCACGGTCACGTAAGGTAAGAGCCATTGAAAGACAGTTCGTCGCCAAGTGATATGAATTCTCCAATCCTTTCATTTTATCATGATCGCTCTCACGTATCGCGGTTATGCAAATTAGTACGTTAACAGCGCCAAATTTTCCCTGTTGATAACTTTTGGTATCATTTTTTTTTTTTTTTTTTAGAAATCGAAACTGCATGTTCCACTCTGTATGTCCACCGAATGTTGTTACGATTCGTCCAATACATTCCTCTCTAGAGAGCTCTGAACACCTCACGTTATTTTATGCCCACCCTTTAAATTCAATGAAAATGTGCTTTACTTAATTAAGTAATAGATAAAAAAAAATCACACAATTAATTATTACCAAATAATGTTGGCACCACAAATAAATATTATGCTTATTTAAAAATTACAAATCTTCTAGGCTTCAAATTCAACTGCATATTTAAATCAACATTTAAATTGTTACCAACTATTTCCGTTTGTCAATGGTTCATTTACAAGTCAGAAACAGAAAACTTGAAAGATATAACAGCAGTGACGCTAAGTAACTAGGTCGTTATCACGGAGGTTAATTTAATTTAAGGGAGGAAAAAGCGTTGGACCTCCAAATCTAAATTAAAAAACAAGAAATAACTTACACAATAAAAATAAAGTACAGTAGAACCCCCATTATCCGAGCTTCGATTATCCGAGTTTCCGCTTTAACCGAGCTACTTCTAGGATTTTTTTTCTACATTTTCCATTTCTAAAGCTACCGATAAAAATTCTGAGCTTGAGGTCACAAACACTCAGGAAAACGAAAGAGAATTCGCGGAATATTGGTCGCAATTAATCTTTGTTCGTCTAGTCATATGACCCCCTAGCTGGAATCGGGAAATGGTTTCGACTGATCACCTCCCTGGAATTGGGAAATGGTTTTGACTGATCACCTCCCTGAAATCGGGGAATGGTTTCGATTGGTCACATTGTCCAGTGTATCTGAAAAGTACATTCAGTCAATTCTACTGAAATGAGTAGCAATAAGAGAAAGCGAGTTGTTGTTTCTATAGAAACAAAATTAGAAGCAATCCAATGAATAGATAATGGTGAATCAATAAAGAAAGTAGCGGAAGATCTCGGTGTCGGAGCTGTTACTGTTGGAGACTGGAAAAGGAAGAGAAACGAATTAGAAAAGTGGTGTGCAGAAAAGTAAAAGGTAAGGTTTAAGTAAAAGAACTCTTTCAATATGAATTGTATGTAGTGTATCTATATAACTTTTGTATTTGTTAAAATATACATTTAAACCTACACGATTTATTTTATTTACAATTTTCGCTTTAACCGAGTTTTTCGGTTATCCGAGTTAGGCTTGGTCCACATTAACTCGGATAATCGGGGTTCTACTGTAAAGAAATTCACATGCCAGTCTCCGCTGATCGCAATGAATTTTCTATCCGCATTAGCTAATAAAAAAAAGGCGCCTAAATATGCTTAAACACATTAAAAGTCCGGTGTGACATTAAGATTTATAAAATAATTACGTAAAGAATATATGAATCTTTGCAAATAGCTTTTAAAAGTTTAACACTTTTAACACTTAACAGTCTTAATGAAGACTCAATTATCCTATACAGTAAAACTTCGTTAAGTCGTCACCCGAATAAGTCGTCACTCCGTTTAAGTCGTCGTTTTCCTTTTTTCCCGACAAGGTCTCATACACAATCATGTAAAATAATTTTTCTTTACCCGTCACCAAATTCTACTCCAAATAACTCGTCACCCTCAAAATGGCCAAAGCATCTTTCTTCTTTCATCATATTTGAAAAATCCCAGTCATTAACAGCCAGGCCCCCCACACCAAATTCCGGGCCCAGATACCAAATGGAATACCGGGCCTTTCTCCCCCCCCCCTTCCCCCATGTTATGAACAAAATCATAAATTCTTAGCAAAAAATATCGCGAAACTACCACATGATTTAATACTTCTACAGCAGGGGTGGGTAGACTTTTGTAAAGTAAGGGCTACCTCAAGTAAACTCCAAGTGCCGCGGTCACCTTAAGACTAAGAAGAAACGGAATCTCCAAATTGACAACCACACATCTTCAGACTTTTGAAATCTCACATTCTTTCACCCCAAAACGAGCGATCGACGTCTTGCCCTGTTCTACACTATAAACATACTGTAGATCTCAGCCCGGGTCCCGTTGACGTGCAGACCCCGGTGCTGAGGAACCAACTGACCCCCCTCCCCCCCTTGTCGGGGCCCTGGTAACAGCAGCAACGAAACTGTGACTGATTGAAAACATGATTTCACAAAACAGTGGAGACATCTAGTGGCATTATGATGAAACGAATATATTTGTGATAATATGGTGTCTATTGAAAAGAAAAGAAACCATTTCGCATAATATTTGTATTCTAAAGACAACAACGAATAATTTGTGGGACACAATAAACAATAAGGCAAAAAAATTTCATTTATTATAAGAAATATCACGATTCTTAAGAAATCTATGGGACCATGTTTGATTTGGGAGACAATGCCAATTGAATTAAGAAAGTTAAGGGATTGAATCTGTGATTTCACGACTTTATCCTCTGTCTCATCTTCGATATCAGTAATATCCAGACGAGCAGTGATTAAAGAAAAACAGACTGGAGAATACTTTAGGGAAATCGAAACATTTAATCATAATATACAAGTACTTCTGTATCATTAACATCAAATTACGTACAAGAAATAATAATTTACAGTATATCTCATACATCAAGACTTCCTCAAGGTTCTTATACAAAATACAAATTAAAAGAAAATTATCCTTAATTTAACAAAATAAAACAATAACATTATTTTTTTATAAACTTCAGACCCGTAAGTAACGAACTAAGGACCAAAAAACCATCAATAAAGTGAATAAACTGTAGCTTCTTTTATTTTTTCGGGGGAATTTTATATACTATTATTTAACGCCAACTACAACTTATTTTCAGTAATGAATTCTAACAGATCTCGAATGCCTTCTTATATTGAACATTTTCCTTTAATCTGCTATTGTTTCTCTATCAGGCAATAGATGAAAAACGCTTAACTTATTTTCTTCAAACATTTTGCTGCAATGCTACAAAGACTCACAAAATTTTGAATTGTTTAACTGTGACAGCTATAAAACTAAATTTTAAAAACTACTCAAATATATCTTCCAAATTCATTTGCATTCCTTTCTTGTAATGATCTTCTCAGGATGTGACTATTTTTATTGCATTATTATTTTTTTTAATCTTAAATTTAAATAAGGTAGTTGATGCAAAAATCTCCAATGCTAGTAATATGGCCATATTGCCAACCTGCCGTTAATTGAAATGGTATGCAAAAGATAACGCTAGAATATCAAACTATGAAGTAGAAATTGTAGATGGTTACCACAGTTTGCAGGATAATCCCAGGAAACCCCGTCATTTGAGTTTTGTAAACGAATCGAGAATCTGTTATAATATTGCTATTATTATAATATTATTGTTGTTGTTGTCTTTTATTTCCTTGCATGCAATTGATGATCATTGTTCATATATCACTTGCTGTAGTTATTCTGTGCTCGTTCCAGACACCCAATGCTTCTTTAATTAAACTGATGATTAAGAGATTTTTCGAGATTATGGGCTGTAATCAGGTAAAATGGCCACAGTAGGCCATATTACCAAAACGAGGAATGTATTGGGCTCATAAAAGACGATAAATCTGTATTTATTTGCTACACATATACTTACGATTGATATTTTTTGTATTCTATAAGCTTTGATCATTTATCGATTTTTTTTTCAAACTCTGTGGATACATACATGATCTAAATTGTAACTTTGAAATAATTTTTGTTGTAGGCCCCTGGAAAGTTAATAATTATCTGTGTGAAAATTTTAATGAAGTCAAAATACATTTACTTTCAACCCAAAATTATTAGTCATTAACAAAAAAATATTTTCCTAAAATAAAGAGATATTTTTGAATTTGGCCACATTACCTTTACAAGGGCATATTACCTGCACAGTGCAAGCTTTTTCAAAGATTGAAAAACAGAACCTTTGGGTTTTAAAAAAAATCTTGAAATTTTTTTTACATACGCCTAAAGAGCCAAAGTTCTTGTCTATATATTTTTTTTTTAGTGAATATCATAATCACGAAAAAAAAATATTCAAATTAATGTAATGTAATGTAATGTAATGTAATGTAATGTAATATAATGTAAAAGATGGGTGGTAAATTCATACCCAGCACCGCGACCTAAGGTCTATTGTACTTTCCCCAACCTTAATCCCCAAAAAGACCAGTAGCTACTGCAAATGCCAGTAGTTTGTTTATAGGGACCTTAATCAAATCCTTTGGTTCTAAGAAGAAAGATCCTAGGATTTTGTGTCTTAGCGCTGTGTAATATTCACAGTTACATAAGATGTGTGAGGAAGTCTCATCTTCTGAATCACATCTCCTACAGACTGGGTTGTCTTTTATGTTCAAAAGCCATAAATGCTTATTGAGACGACAATGCCCAGTAAGTAGACCAACAACAATACCAAGTTCCTTTTTCCGTAACATTAAAATTTCGGAGGAACGTTTATTGTTTGGTCCTTGAATTAGCATCTTGGCTTGTCTTTGTCCCTTAAGCCTGTGCCATAACTTGAGCTGTAGCGCTCTCATTTTCTTAAGAAAGATCTTCCTAATCATGTTATTGGATAAGTCAATAACAGGTTCCGGACCTATAAAGGTCATCTCCGAGCCTTCCTTAGCGAAGGAATCGGCTTTCTCATTGCCTTCATGACCACTGTGTCCTGGCACCCAAAACAGACGAACTTTATTGAATTGTGCCAGTAAAGACAGAGCTTTGAGGCAATCGAAAACGATCTTAGAAGTAATGCGGCACTGATTCATAGCATTCAGTGCTGCCTGGCTATCAGAAAAAATATAAATATTCTTATTCCTGATGTTTCTGTCCAAACAGATGCCGGCACAAGCAAGAATTGCAAAGATTTCCGCTTGAAATACAGATGTGAAATTACCCAGGTTATAAGAAAAACCATACCCGCCAGTTAGGTAATACACACCTGCTCCGGATCCATTGGCAGACTTGGATCCATCCGTATACCAAACAGATTCATCTGTGATTATAGGAATTGATCCAGAATCCCACTCAGCTCTACTTGGGAAATGTATGCTGAATGGTCTTTCAAAGTAATAATAGGGAAGCATTTTGTCAGTTGTCATTAGCAGGACAGACTCCTGACTCGAATGCTGCGTGTAGAGCTTTGTGTGACTGCTTGCTGAGTGGTTATAACACCACTCACCCGCAGTCTTAAGCCTTAAAGCTCCCAAAGTAGCTTCAGCCTCAATATGTAAATGTAGTGGCAAGAATCCCAGTAGCAATTCCACTGCAGCCGTGGGTGCAGTTCTCATTGCCGCTGTGATACCTATGCACGCCATTCTTTGTAGCTTATTGAGCTCGCATTGAGCTGTTTTAAGTTTGACCCTTGGCCACCATACCACCGCAGCGTATGTGAGAATGGATCTAATGATCGTAGTGTAGATCCAGTGCATAACCTTTGGATTAATACCCCAGGTTTTACCAATAGCTCCCCGACACGACCAAAAGATTCTTTTTGCTTTCGTAATCGAGTGCTCCAAGTGTTGTCTCCAAGTCATTCTTTGGTCAAGTATAACACCCAAATACTTGACTTCCGAAGAAATGGTAAGCTTCCTATCGAAGAAGGTAAGAGCTTGCAGCTCATGCAAGTTCTTTTTCCTTGTGAAAGGTATCAAGGTCGTTTTGTCTGGATTGACAGAAAGACCTACTTTTTTACACCACTTTTCAACCAGTAACAGAGCGTCCTGCATGACTTCTGATACGGTTTTAGGGAATTTACCTCTAACAATATTGAGATGTCATCCGCATAACCAATGCAGCCACACCCAAACCTCCCAAGAGACACCAGCAGTTCATCCACCACAAGGCACCACAGCAAAGGAGAGAGAACCCCTCCTTGCGGGCAACCTCTATTGGTAGCGACCGCTAAGTTGTCCCCGAGCAGTGAGGATATGACCACACGTTCACTTAGAATTGATCTCAACCATCGTCTTAAGGTAGGGTTAATTCCATGATTATGAGTGGCTGCATCAATAGCCTCTATAGAGATTCTATCGAAGGCCCCCTCAATATCCATGAAGACAGTTAAAGTAAATTCCTTATGCTCAAGGGCTTTCTCCAAAAGTATTACAATACGATGAAGTGCCGTTTCAGTCGATTTACCTTGCTGGTAGGCAAATTGTTAACTGGAGAGAGGATTTGATATAAGAATCTCATCTCTAATGTGTCTATCAACCAATTTCTCTAGAGTCTTAAGCAAAAAAAGAGGTAAGGCTGATAGGTCGAAAAGATTTAGCTTGCATATAGCTTGGTTTACCAGGTTTAGGAATAAAGATAGCTCTGGTTTGTCTCCACTGCAGTGGGAGATACCCTATAGCTATACTTGCCCCAAAAATCCGGCAGAGAATCGGTATGACGATATCCACTCCTTCTTGCAAATGCATTGGGATAATACCGTCCTTACCTGGGGCTTTGAAGGGTTTAAATGTAGAAATAGCCCATCTGATTTTTGAATGTTCAACAATTCTTCTAGACACACACCAGTCTGTTCGATTACCTCTAAGAGGAACCAGACCCGATCGATGCATGTCTTCAATATTGATTTCTTTAAGATTCTGGAAAGTGTACTCCTAACATTTCTCTTAGTGTTTCTTTTCCAGATTTTGTGTAACTACCATTCTCAAGTTTTATAGAACTTAGTTGGTTATAGTTACCTTTATCTAGGATTTTAACAAGCTTGGCAGTACTGGAGATGTCTGATACATCTTCACAGAACTTCCTCCAAGATTCCTTTTTAGCCTCTCTGATGGCCTTATTGTAACAGGTGAGGGTGTTTTTATACTCCTCCCATTCACCTGTCTTTTTTGCTTTATTAAAAAGCTTCCTTGTCTTATATCTTAGGTTACTAAGTTCATTATTCCACCAAGGAACTTGCCTTGATAAACTAGCAACCTTGACCGGACAGTTCTGGTGATAAGAACTGAGAATAGCTTGTTGCAGCTGGTCAACAGCTAACTCAATATCTAACACCGAGCGTATGTTAGAAATCATATCTCCTGTTAGTATTTCTAGATCCTCCTTAAAGCCGACCCAATTCGTCTTTCTGGGGTTCCTGGGACATACCATTTGTTGCCTTTCACCTGCAACACAGAAGCAAATGTACCTATGATCTGAAAGAGAAAGTTTATTAGATACATGCCAATTATTAATAGAACAAAGCATATTAACAGAACAGAGTGTTAGATCAATTACTTCACTCCTATTACTTACAACGAAGGTAGGTTCATTGCCTTTATTTAAAACATGTAACTTAGTACTTACCAAGAATTCCATGAGATTTTCTCCTCGTTGGTTGCAGTCAGTGCTTCCCCAGGCGACATGGTGAGCATTGGCGTCACATCCAATGATGAGTTGCGTTCCATTGCTTTCGCAGTATTTAATAAGATTCCTTACTTCCAAAGGAGGAAAGTTAACATTCTCCTCATAAGGGAAATATGCTGAGACCACAACGATTTCACAAACTTTACTTCCCTCCAGAAGAAGTTTGACTACAGTTGTGTCTCTTGAGAAGAACTCTGTAAGGGGTATGGCATTTATGCCTTTCCTAACCAAAATACAGGTTCTCATATTTTCACAGGTGGTATCATATACAGGTAAGTAACCATCCTGATCTAGGTAAACCTAATATGTTACCTTTGTAAATCCAGGGTTCTTGAATAATGGCTAAATCAATGTTGTCCTCAGCCAGTCTCTGGCACAAAGCCGCAGAAGCAGACCGGCTGTGGTGTAAATTGAACTGAATGCAGTTCAACATGTTTGTGGTGACATAAGGGAGTCAGAGGCTGAGGATAGAACGATTAGGTATTTTCCTCACTGTGGGTGTCGGATTCCAACACCCGATCAGAGAGGTCCCCACCCTCGTCCATCTCAACCAGTTGCATGTTTTCGGACGGTGCCGATCCCATGTCCGATTCCCCTGTCGCCACATCCATAGTTGAAACTGCCTGATCTTCAGTTTCTGCAAGTGTGAAACTACCTGCTGGTGCCTTGGAAGAAGAGGGCTCAGGTGCCGAGGTATCAACCTCGGGTTTCACAAGTTCTGGGTCGTGTAGGATCTTGAAGATACCTTTATCGACCCCGGTGTGTGCTAGGTACTTAGCCTCAGCAATGGCTGTGGCAGATTCCCTATCCACTTGGAAAATCCATCTCAGAGCCTGAGGGTCTGCGATACGGTTCAGTACTCGCCAACAATTGGTGTTAAGCCTCTTGTTGTAGGCACTGAGCCTCCGCAGCAGGACAGCTGAGTCTGTTGTCCATATGTCTTTCGTCTTGAAAGCTACTTTGACAGGTTTTGGCAGGTCATTGGCTTTCAGCACCCTGAGCCTCGTGCCCTGCAGAACACTGTCATTATCATTAAAGGCTTCTGTCACCCAAAGTGCAGTTGCCTGATTTTCGCATAGGTAAAATAGTACCCCTCCATTCAAGCTGAAACTCTTCATTAGTGGTAGAGGTTCCCCTTCTGGGGTTCCATCCACCCGCCTAAGAAGGTCCATCTGGATGGTACCTACTTCACTATCGTCCAGTTTCTCATCTGGGAAGTTTTCCTTAATGACGGGATCTTGATACAAGAAGTGACCTCACTATAAGTTTGTTGTTTAGCCCCCTGCTTTGGTCTCTTCGGAGGGCCCTGTACGTTCAGGGGTGATGGTGTCGACACATCTGAACGCTGTCTTTTGATGGTTTCTTTGAGGGGTGTTTGCTCGCTTTTGGCTACTGGGCTTCCTGCTTGCCTCTGCCTTTGCAATTTCCTCCTCATGTTTCTCCTAGCTGTTTTGGATAAACCGCCTTGATGTAGCCTGTTAAGCCCGGAAGCAGTATGTTTCAGTGCCTTAGTTCCTGGAGTTAACTCGGAATTCCCTGTTAACCTGGAGCTATGTTCTGAACTTGTACTAGCTTGTTGGGAGATCCCAGTATTCCTGTTTTCTTCCCTTTGTTCAGCTACC
>JAFIDM010031446.1:0-10493 GCA_023159025.1 Thereuonema tuberculata | reverse complement strand
TATGCAATAATCATTTTGCACGGCGAGAGCTAGGAACATACGAATTATAGTCATGCTAGGTGTAGGTGAATATGTATTACTATAGTTCACTCCCTTCCTCTGCATAAATCCGTTAATCACCAAACGTGCTTTATACTTCACAATGTTACCTTTACTATCTTTCTTGACACGAAATATCCATTTCGAGGACAATGGATTGGCATAATCAGGAAGTTCTGATTCGATCCACGAATCATGTTGTTCAAGGTTGATTAACTCTTCCTTTATCGCCTCTAACCACTTTGGTCCACTTCTTCCGCGAATGGCTTCCGCATAACTTGAAGGTATACTTTCACATTCTTGTACATTTATACTTATTTTGGGATTTAACTTTACTTGCCTACTTCGTAGCTTGAAGTAGTTGTTCTGCTCTTCTTCTTGTGACTTGTCTTCATCCGAGTCATCTGGGTCATGATCTGATTCAATCTTTGATGAACTGGAACTTTCACTATCAGGTCCATCACTTAAAACTTCTTCTTTTTTCGAAGCTTCTTCGTCCTCTGAAGAACTTGTGTCTGAATCATCGACTCTCTTGGTCAACTGATTTAAATCGTAGGCATCTTCTTTTCTGTCCTTAATTCCTTTTAGAACATCGCTGCCTCTGCGATTTTCGTTCACCTGAACATTAAGTGTTTCCACAACTTTGTCTTCATCAACGTTGTACACAATGTATCCTCTTGTTGAGGTTGAATAGCCCAAGAATATCCCTTGATGTACTCTTGAGTCAAACTTGTTCTTCACTTTAATCTTCGGCTTCTTCAAGTAGACTAGGCTCCCAAACTTCTTCATGTGTTTTATGCTTGGGGGTTCACTACTTCCGTACCATCGTGATATCGGTATCTCAAAATCTATACTCTGGTGTGGAGTTCTATTCAGAATGTAATTGGCGCATCTGATTGCGTACGTCCAGAATTTAATAGGTAAATCTGCATCGATAAGAATGGTTCTAGCTATCTCCAATAACGATCTATTATATCTCTCCGCTATGCCGTTCTGCTGCGGTTGGTATGCAGACGAATGTTGAAACTTGATTCCCTTCTCTTTAACAAAATTTGTTACTTCTTTGTTGATATATTCAGACCCTTGATCAGAGAGTATGTGCTTGATCTTCTGCCCACTAGATCTTTCTGCATAAGCTGTAAACGACTTTATTTTCTCAAACACCGCGTCTTTGCTTTCAATGATGTCCACAAAGCTACGCCGAGTATAATCATCGATGAAAGTAAGAATGTACGCTTTCTTCCCATTCGATGTTTCCATAGGGCCGCATAGATCTGTGTATATGTATTCAAGCGGATGAGTTGATCTTAAACTTCTGATTTTCTTATGACTCATGTTGGTCATTTTACCCTTCTTACAACTGTCACAAAAAATGTCCTTTTCCTTTTTAGGTATGGTGACATTTTCCAATCCTTTTAAACAACCTTTAGTCTGAATTATCTTCATTTTGTTCGGGGATATGTGCCCCAGCCTGGCGTGCCATAAGAGATACTTGTCGTGTTTCGTTTCGTTGAAGTAGCACTTTGATCTGACTTCAGTGGGAAAACAATTCACTTGATACAAGTTGTTTTTCCTTTCACCTATCAGGAAGATATTCCCGTATGGGTCTTTTACTGTATGCTTATCATTCCTGATCTGTTGATCACATCCTTTCGCATCGAGCGTCCCTGCAGATATCAAATTGACTGGTATTTTCGGTACATAGAAAGTATTAGTCAATTCTCTAACTTGAGGTCGTCCTTTCAATAGATCAACTTTAAATTGAACGATCCCTTTGCCTATGGCCTCTACTGGCTCATCCGAAACACCATAAATCAATATAGGACTTTTGAGCTCCTCGTAAGACTTAAACCAACACTGATCATTACAAATGTGATTGCTACAAGCACTGTCTATAAGCCATGTTGATTTCTTATGAGTCTCTTTGTGTTCTCCATACATCACGACTACTCCAGAAAAATGTTTTTCCACCTTATGTTTTTCCTGGCTTATTTTGTCACTATGATCACCAGATTTCTTTTTCTTTTTGCAATCTCTGGCAATATGCCCTTTCTTGCCGCAATTGAAACAGGTTCTTGAGTCTTTCTTGGCTTTTCCTGTTGCTACCGGAAGTGCTTTATGCTCTGCCTTGAAGCTTTCTTCCTGACCAGTTTCATGTCGTATGTTGCTGTGTTTTCTGTTGTACTCTGCCAATATGCTCTCTATGACTCTCTCAGAATTATAGTTCTCACTCTCGTGTTTGGACATAATATTCTGCGCACATGAGTCGTACTCTTTAGGGAGACCTGACAACAGCAGCCAGCTAACCTCGTGATCAGGTACACTACCACCTTTGGAAGTTATTTCTTTCGCCAGAAGTTTAACCTTTAAGAGATGCTCCGGCAAGTTAACATCGGATTGCAATTTTGTCATAGTGAAAAGATCTCGCTTAAGATCGGTTACTTTCAGATAATCAACCACGTTGTATTTTTTCTCGATAACCGTCAATAACTGGTGTGGATCATCTATATCCTGTATTAGCATGCGATAATTATCCTCCAAGGATTCACTTATCCTACCTATCGCCTTTTGCGCTTTGTTCAGGAGTTTATACTTAATAGGTGCATCTTCCATGCTTTTGATGTCGCTTAATGGAGTGTTTGCAACATCCCACAGTCCATCACGTTGCAAGTGAGACTTAATGTGCATTCGCCATTTTGCATAATTTCCTCCGTCAAACTTGAGGATAATGCCAGCCATTTTCTTAATGACAAATGTTAGTTACACGGTGCAATAGGGTTGTTATACGATATAACCTCTTTCTACGATGCTCAGTGGAATCGTTTCTGGTCCCATAACCATCATGAAACTATGCGCAGTGGAATCGTCGCTGGGGACCATAACCATCATGTACTATGCGCATAAATAGCGGTTGTAACTTAATGCTATCTAATACATGAAACGGAGATGTTTTTTTGAAACCTTTTCTCCAGCAGAGAATGATCGTATAACGAGCTAAAGATAACTTTTATGGTGTACCTAATTTGTAGAAAAGAAAACAAAGGCGTATTGATAAAACGAATCTAAATATATTCTGTTTTAACTTCTTTTACATGAGAATAATTAAGACTGTTTCACTTGTATGTTTCTACGTCTTTCTGAGTTACCCATTTAAAGCCTTCCTAGACATTCTTCTCAAATGTGATAACTGGAAAAGTTTGTATGTGTTAACTCTATGCTCACTTGGATTATTTCCTTAAATCTTTATCTTCGTAAACATTACTAATGTCTATCTTTCTGTACGTCTTGAAGAAATCAGATGACAACTATGTTCATGTTTCAATGTTCCCGTCCGTGTGATAAAGTAGCAAAGGTCACTTACTGTATTCCGAAGTTCTATCGTCCTACGTCTAAACGTCCTACGTTGAACGACTTTCAATACCTGGTTGACGTTGTCTTCAGATTCGTTGCCTTTCAAATCCCATCGTAGACGATCCTTGGAACTGGAATCATCCTTTTAACCTTTTTTACTTTGGTCGAACTTCAATCCGTTAAACCACACTTATTCCCAGAAACGAGGAACGTTTAACTTCGTGATTCCCTCGTATCTTTCAGTTAATCGGACTTCTGAACGTTTCCATATCTGTCGTCATCTTCGCCATGTTTTCGTTCTTCTTCTCTCGACTTAACCAAAACCTTAGTCCTACTCAAAAAACAACTGCAACTGCACGCCCGATTGTTGTTCAACAATGGATACCCCTTCGTATCATGCGAGTTTTATCTTTACACGAACGCGATTGTTGCGTAGTCCAATTGTTTCATATTCCTTTCGGATTATTACTGAACATCTTTGACATATCTTGGAATTGCCCTTTGATTTGTAATAGATCAGAAAGTTCATGAGGTAAGTTATTTCCCGAATACAAATCTACAATTCTCCCTTCCAATTCAAAGAGTCTGTCAATCAATAAAATGAATAATTCAACATTTAGTATCGATGTCAATTACTTTCAAACATCTAACTAAATACTTTAATCTTGCTTGACTTACAACTTTAGTTAACAAGTCTGCTCCATTTTCTTCGCTGCACACATACTTAAGCTCTATCTCCCTTCTATCCACATAATCTTGGATGATGTAATACTTAAGTTTAATATGTTTGCTGCCTGTAGTCTGGAACTTGTTTTCAATCAACTTTAGCGTGGGTTGATTGTCACAATACAATGTTACACTTTCTTTCGTATACTTTGTAAAATGTAACTCAGATAACGTCGTTTTAATACTTATTATTTCTCTTGCGCATTCGCTAGATGAAATCAGTTCGCTCTCTTGTGTACTTTGAGCTACAATGCTTTGTTTCTTACACTTCCATGAAATTAAACTGTTGCCCAAAAAGATTACGCTTCCTGATGTTGATCTTCCTTTAGATCTGTCGGCGAAGCTTGCATCACTGTATGCTTCCATTCTGTCCTCTCCCTTCGAAAATATTAACTTATAACTTTCGGTTCCATGGAGGTATCGCAGAATTCTCTTTGCATTCTGCATGTCGAGGTTCGTTGGTGAGTTGAGTGCTTCCGAACACCGATTGACTGCATAGGTGATATCAGGGCGGCTCACATTACTAAGATAACTGATGCTTCCCACAATGCTTCTATATCTGAGGTGATCTTCCTTTCCCAACTTATCTTTCTTATCCTCTCTTTCTTGCTTCAGACTTGATCCTTCTAGCAAAGGTGTACTCACGGGCTTACAGTCATTCATCTGGAACTTATTCAACAGTTCTTGGACGAATTGTTTCTGCGAAACGCTGATTCTTTTTCGAACTTTATCATACTTGATGTCCATACCCAAATATTCTTTAACAACACCCAAGTCCTTGATTTTGAACAAATTATCTAGGGTTGCTTTGATCTTTTCAACGATGGCGCTTGATCTTCCCATAATGAGGATGTCATCGACATAAAATAACAAGAAGTACATATCATTTCTCCCATTCTGATAGGTAAATATGCACGGCTCTGACCTTGTCACTTTGAATCCATTTTGGGTTAGTTTGTTCCGCATGGTCTCGTACCAATTCCGGCCTGCCTGTTTAAGTCCGTAAACTGACTTCATGAGTTTTAGTCCATTGCACTTGGGATCTTTCAGGAATACGCCTTCTGGCACTTCAATGTATATATCATGATCAATCTGTCCGTTTAGATAGGCTCCCTTAACGTCACATTGGTATATGCAATAATCATTTTGCACGGCGAGAGCTAGGAACATACGAATTATAGTCATGCTAGGTGTAGGTGAATATGTATTACTATAGTTCACTCCCTTCCTCTGCATAAATCCGTTAATCACCAAACGTGCTTTATACTTCACAATGTTACCTTTACTATCTTTCTTGACACGAAATATCCATTTCGAGGACAATGGATTGGCATAATCAGGAAGTTCTGATTCGATCCACGAATCATGTTGTTCAAGGTTGATTAACTCTTCCTTTATCGCCTCTAACCACTTTGGTCCACTTCTTCCGCGAATGGCTTCCGCATAACTTGAAGGTATACTTTCACATTCTTGTACATTTATACTTATTTTGGGATTTAACTTTACTTGCCTACTTCGTAGCTTGAAGTAGTTGTTCTGCTCTTCTTCTTGTGACTTGTCTTCATCCGAGTCATCTGGGTCATGATCTGATTCAATCTTTGATGAACTGGAACTTTCACTATCAGGTCCATCACTTAAAACTTCTTCTTTTTTCGAAGCTTCTTCGTCCTCTGAAGAACTTGTGTCTGAATCATCGACTCTCTTGGTCAACTGATTTAAATCGTAGGCATCTTCTTTTCTGTCCTTAATTCCTTTTAGAACATCGCTGCCTCTGCGATTTTCGTTCACCTGAACATTAAGTGTTTCCACAACTTTGTCTTCATCAACGTTGTACACAATGTATCCTCTTGTTGAGGTTGAATAGCCCAAGAATATCCCTTGATGTACTCTTGAGTCAAACTTGTTCTTCACTTTAATCTTCGGCTTCTTCAAGTAGACTAGGCTCCCAAACTTCTTCATGTGTTTTATGCTTGGGGGTTCACTACTTCCGTACCATCGTGATATCGGTATCTCAAAATCTATACTCTGGTGTGGAGTTCTATTCAGAATGTAATTGGCGCATCTGATTGCGTACGTCCAGAATTTAATAGGTAAATCTGCATCGATAAGAATGGTTCTAGCTATCTCCAATAACGATCTATTATATCTCTCCGCTATGCCGTTCTGCTGCGGTTGGTATGCAGACGAATGTTGAAACTTGATTCCCTTCTCTTTAACAAAATTTGTTACTTCTTTGTTGATATATTCAGACCCTTGATCAGAGAGTATGTGCTTGATCTTCTGCCCACTAGATCTTTCTGCATAAGCTGTAAACGACTTTATTTTCTCAAACACCGCGTCTTTGCTTTCAATGATGTCCACAAAGCTACGCCGAGTATAATCATCGATGAAAGTAAGAATGTACGCTTTCTTCCCATTCGATGTTTCCATAGGGCCGCATAGATCTGTGTATATGTATTCAAGCGGATGAGTTGATCTTAAACTTCTGATTTTCTTATGACTCATGTTGGTCATTTTACCCTTCTTACAACTGTCACAAAAAATGTCCTTTTCCTTTTTAGGTATGGTGACATTTTCCAATCCTTTTAAACAACCTTTAGTCTGAATTATCTTCATTTTGTTCGGGGATATGTGCCCCAGCCTGGCGTGCCATAAGAGATACTTGTCGTGTTTCGTTTCGTTGAAGTAGCACTTTGATCTGACTTCAGTGGGAAAACAATTCACTTGATACAAGTTGTTTTTCCTTTCACCTATCAGGAAGATATTCCCGTATGGGTCTTTTACTGTATGCTTATCATTCCTGATCTGTTGATCACATCCTTTCGCATCGAGCGTCCCTGCAGATATCAAATTGACTGGTATTTTCGGTACATAGAAAGTATTAGTCAATTCTCTAACTTGAGGTCGTCCTTTCAATAGATCAACTTTAAATTGAACGATCCCTTTGCCTATGGCCTCTACTGGCTCATCCGAAACACCATAAATCAATATAGGACTTTTGAGCTCCTCGTAAGACTTAAACCAACACTGATCATTACAAATGTGATTGCTACAAGCACTGTCTATAAGCCATGTTGATTTCTTATGAGTCTCTTTGTGTTCTCCATACATCACGACTACTCCAGAAAAATGTTTTTCCACCTTATGTTTTTCCTGGCTTATTTTGTCACTATGATCACCAGATTTCTTTTTCTTTTTGCAATCTCTGGCAATATGCCCTTTCTTGCCGCAATTGAAACAGGTTCTTGAGTCTTTCTTGGCTTTTCCTGTTGCTACCGGAAGTGCTTTATGCTCTGCCTTGAAGCTTTCTTCCTGACCAGTTTCATGTCGTATGTTGCTGTGTTTTCTGTTGTACTCTGCCAATATGCTCTCTATGACTCTCTCAGAATTATAGTTCTCACTCTCGTGTTTGGACATAATATTCTGCGCACATGAGTCGTACTCTTTAGGGAGACCTGACAACAGCAGCCAGCTAACCTCGTGATCAGGTACACTACCACCTTTGGAAGTTATTTCTTTCGCCAGAAGTTTAACCTTTAAGAGATGCTCCGGCAAGTTAACATCGGATTGCAATTTTGTCATAGTGAAAAGATCTCGCTTAAGATCGGTTACTTTCAGATAATCAACCACGTTGTATTTTTTCTCGATAACCGTCAATAACTGGTGTGGATCATCTATATCCTGTATTAGCATGCGATAATTATCCTCCAAGGATTCACTTATCCTACCTATCGCCTTTTGCGCTTTGTTCAGGAGTTTATACTTAATAGGTGCATCTTCCATGCTTTTGATGTCGCTTAATGGAGTGTTTGCAACATCCCACAGTCCATCACGTTGCAAGTGAGACTTAATGTGCATTCGCCATTTTGCATAATTTCCTCCGTCAAACTTGAGGATAATGCCAGCCATTTTCTTAATGACAAATGTTAGTTACACGGTGCAATAGGGTTGTTATACGATATAACCTCTTTCTACGATGCTCAGTGGAATCGTTTCTGGTCCCATAACCATCATGAAACTATGCGCAGTGGAATCGTCGCTGGGGACCATAACCATCATGTACTATGCGCATAAATAGCGGTTGTAACTTAATGCTATCTAATACATGAAACGGAGATGTTTTTTTGAAACCTTTTCTCCAGCAGAGAATGATCGTATAACGAGCTAAAGATAACTTTTATGGTGTACCTAATTTGTAGAAAAGAAAACAAAGGCGTATTGATAAAACGAATCTAAATATATTCTGTTTTAACTTCTTTTACATGAGAATAATTAAGACTGTTTCACTTGTATGTTTCTACGTCTTTCTGAGTTACCCATTTAAAGCCTTCCTAGACATTCTTCTCAAATGTGATAACTGGAAAAGTTTGTATGTGTTAACTCTATGCTCACTTGGATTATTTCCTTAAATCTTTATCTTCGTAAACATTACTAATGTCTATCTTTCTGTACGTCTTGAAGAAATCAGATGACAACTATGTTCATGTTTCAATGTTCCCGTCCGTGTGATAAAGTAGCAAAGGTCACTTACTGTATTCCGAAGTTCTATCGTCCTACGTCTAAACGTCCTACGTTGAACGACTTTCAATACCTGGTTGACGTTGTCTTCAGATTCGTTGCCTTTCAAATCCCATCGTAGACGATCCTTGGAACTGGAATCATCCTTTTAACCTTTTTTACTTTGGTCGAACTTCAATCCGTTAAACCACACTTATTCCCAGAAACGAGGAACGTTTAACTTCGTGATTCCCTCGTATCTTTCAGTTAATCGGACTTCTGAACGTTTCCATATCTGTCGTCATCTTCGCCATGTTTTCGTTCTTCTTCTCTCGACTTAACCAAAACCTTAGTCCTACTCAAAAAACAACTGCAACTGCACGCCCGATTGTTGTTCAACAATGGATACCCCTTCGTATCATGCGAGTTTTATCTTTACACGAACGCGATTGTTGCGTAGTCCAATTGTTTCATATTCCTTTCGGATTATTACTGAACATCTTTGACATATCTTGGAATTGCCCTTTGATTTGTAATAGATCAGAAAGTTCATGAGGTAAGTTATTTCCCGAATACAAATCTACAATTCTCCCTTCCAATTCAAAGAGTCTGTCAATCAATAAAATGAATAATTCAACATTTAGTATCGATGTCAATTACTTTCAAACATCTAACTAAATACTTTAATCTTGCTTGACTTACAACTTTAGTTAACAAGTCTGCTCCATTTTCTTCGCTGCACACATACTTAAGCTCTATCTCCCTTCTATCCACATAATCTTGGATGATGTAATACTTAAGTTTAATATGTTTGCTGCCTGTAGTCTGGAACTTGTTTTCAATCAACTTTAGCGTGGGTTGATTGTCACAATACAATGTTACACTTTCTTTCGTATACTTTGTAAAATGTAACTCAGATAACGTCGTTTTAATACTTATTATTTCTCTTGCGCATTCGCTAGATGAAATCAGTTCGCTCTCTTGTGTACTTTGAGCTACAATGCTTTGTTTCTTACACTTCCATGAAATTAAACTGTTGCCCAAAAAGATTACGCTTCCTGATGTTGATCTTCCTTTAGATCTGTCGGCGAAGCTTGCATCACTGTATGCTTCCATTCTGTCCTCTCCCTTCGAAAATATTAACTTATAACTTTCGGTTCCATGGAGGTATCGCAGAATTCTCTTTGCATTCTGCATGTCGAGGTTCGTTGGTGAGTTGAGTGCTTCCGAACACCGATTGACTGCATAGGTGATATCAGGGCGGCTCACATTACTAAGATAACTGATGCTTCCCACAATGCTTCTATATCTGAGGTGATCTTCCTTTCCCAACTTATCTTTCTTATCCTCTCTTTCTTGCTTCAGACTTGATCCTTCTAGCAAAGGTGTACTCACGGGCTTACAGTCATTCATCTGGAACTTATTCAACAGTTCTTGGACGAATTGTTTCTGCGAAACGCTGATTCTTTTTCGAACTTTATCATACTTGATGTCCATACCCAAATATTCTTTAACAACACCCAAGTCCTTGATTTTGAACAAATTATCTAGGGTTGCTTTGATCTTTTCAACGATGGCGCTTGATCTTCCCATAATGAGGATGTCATCGACATAAAATAACAAGAAGTACATATCATTTCTCCCATTCTGATAGGTAAATATGCACGGCTCTGACCTTGTCACTTTGAATCCATTTTGGGTTAGTTTGTTCCGCATGGTCTCGTACCAATTCCGGCCTGCCTGTTTAAGTCCGTAAACTGACTTCATGAGTTTTAGTCCATTGCACTTGGGATCTTTCAGGAATACGCCTTCTGGCACTTCAATGTATATATCATGATCAATCTGTCCGTTTAGATAGGCTCCCTTAACGTCACATTGGT
>JAFIDM010031444.1:0-10495 GCA_023159025.1 Thereuonema tuberculata | reverse complement strand
TCTTTTCATAATTTTTGACTAATCAATTATTCAAGCGATCAAATTTTTATCAGTGTGGCGGATTAGACAAATCTTAAATATTAGTTAAAGAAAGAAGTTTACGAGAGCACAAAATGTGAACGAAGTGTTACATAAACTGAATTTATTTTATTTTTTTAAATGTTTTAGTAATTTCTTTAGTTCTTACATTCAAGTGCACTCATTTGTTGTTTTTAGGTTTTAGTTTTACAGCTTTCTAAAGGTATTTTTTGTCTAAATTTACGGAAAAAACGCTTCATGTGTTGGGAAAAAGAAGTAATTTATTCATAATAATTTCGAGGTATTATGTAGAGATTCAATTATGGACTTTTTTTTGCTCTGAAGTTGAGTGTGGTATTTTAAGGATTAAGTATATCGCTTGCCAGTGCCCTTCAACAAGAAGATGAATAATCTTATAATAAATGAATGCTGTAGCTGTAGTATAATTATATATAATAATTAGACAGAGAGTGTAGTCATTTATACATTTTTCTCCTTTGAGTAATGTAGCATGGGGGAGTAGGTGACTACACAAGTCCTTTAATATGAGTAACTGCGAGAGAGAATGTAGGTTGCCGTGAATGTAGGTTGTTGTGATGCTAGGTTGTCATTTTCAGACTCATAGATACCTGGAAAAGGAAGTAGAATACAATAGTATTGGATTCAAAGATTTCCTTCGTCTTCGTACCGACAAGCAGAGTGAAATAAAGAACATTTATTTGAATGCTATCATATGATCAATGCAACTCAAATTATTTGAGTTGAAGTTTCTTAGTAGAAAGGAATTTTTAAGTTTGAAAATAATTTTTTCAAAGACCACCTTATAGCAAATGATTGGGTTCCAATCTTGGATGGAAATGACATTTTTTTTTCTTTCCTTCATTTTGAGATTAAGCAGGATTCCCTGACTTTTTCCTTCTGTTTTGTACATAATACAGTAATTTAATAATAGGAATGTAAAACAAAGTCTGTTGTGAAATGCTACGGTAGCGTTGGATACCTGCTCTTCAAATAAAAATAATATTGGAAAGTTTTATTCATATTCTTTCCTCCAATTTTTAACCAGTCCATTATAAAATTACTTTGGTACGATTTTTTCAAGAGCGACTTATAACAAAAAGGAAAGAAGATTGTATTTAAGATAGCCATATCACAGTGCAGTAATTTTTGAAATTGTGTTTTTACCTCATAATCAACAAAATATGATTTGTCTTTCAATTTGTGTTGTTTTTTAAAAAATTAGTAAACTACAATGCGTAGGATACTCTTTATACAGGGTGATTCAGGAAGAGTTACCGCCACTTACGGAGCTCAGAAATGTTATATAGACCTGGGTCCTATTCTCAATATTTACAGAGTTACAATAATTTGAAGGTTGTTTGTAAAAGACCACGTTCGTTAAAACAAATCAGAAATAAGTTGGAGGTGAGAAAATAAATGAGAAATAAAGAATGAACTCTTCAGAAATAATGTTTTCTATTATTGGCTAGTATATTGAAGCTGAAAATGTGTTAGGAATTGCTTAATTGCGTCGTCCAGAAAGTTGTATCAAGTTTCAACTATAAAATTACATTATTCTTATCAAACCAATTGTTACAAATCATTCCAATTCTATTGACTTGAGTCTTGTTATATGCGTTGTTTATAGCCAAGACCGGCCGTAGGGGAGGGGGGCATCCAAGCTAGAAGTGTGGGGTTCCATTCTTCAAATATACTGTCCTGATCTCCCCTCACTAGTCCAACTTCCCTCAAAGCTCTTTAGAAACACCTTCTATAAAAACATCATTTTTGGCATAGGTACCATATCAAGGTACCGGTACTTATTGTTTTTCTGCTGATTTTGTTTTGTGACACTTCTATCGTACTGAATGTATCACTGCCAACCAAATGTAGGAAAGCTTTATCTTTCGGTTTTTGTTTTCTTTTTGTTTGGGAGGGATAGGGGGTCAAAATTATAAGTCATAAGAAGGGAAGAACAAAACTGAAGAAAAGTATTAAAAAAAATAAATACACATATTTTATCGGTCTACGAAAACATTGGAAAGAAACTTTAATTCCATATCATTTAAATTACAAATAGATCTCTGAAGAACAAATATGCACGTTAAAGATATCAAAATTGATTCGTCCTACCTATCTAGTGACTGAAATCCACTTTCCTGGCTTTCCTGCTTGAAAAATTTTTGATTTTCTCCGATTTTCAAGACTTCGGGCCACTTCTTTCTCAATAGAAGTAATTGCTAAGCCATTCAATCTCTCTTATAGAAACTTCTCTCACCAGATGCAACAATCACTGGTATTTTGAATAGGATCTGTTATGCAACACTAAATTTTGGAGTTTGGATTTTCATTCGGATAGTCAATTTCCAAAGCAGTCTTCGTTTCTTCAGGTATTCCCTCTCTTAGAAATTTGAGGATATTTAATAGAAATGCATCTACTATTTTTCGTTGAGATGTCAATATTAGGAATGATTATTACAATATTTATTGTCAGGGCCTGTTCAGCCAAAGGCGGGTTTGCTTAAATCCTTTTCGATTCAATTTGAATCCTTTACGCACAAATAGTGATAAAGAAAATCAGATTTATTGTCATTATCGTACTCGGGAGGTTGAGGATTGGGATGGGGACGAAAACGTATTTTCATTGAAAATTCTGTAAATGTTGATCGATCACAATATAATGTGTCGTTAAGATGGGAATGTGAAAAAACACTAAATCCACATATTAAATGAGAGTGATACATGAAGACATAATTTATTCTTTAAAAAGTTTTCATTTTTCAATGAAGGAATCTGTGCAGTCCATTTAAAATCCTTATTTTCTACATTGCCTGATTAAAATCTTGCCAGCTTTTCGTTTCGCGAATTCTTTTAAAACCTTGCAGAAATTTAAAGATGTTTTGCTTCTTAACCTCAGTTGCTATTATTGTCAAAGAATTAAGTCTGTCTTATATCATTGTTGACGTTTTTAGTTTAGAAACTTCAGCTCCCCTGCAGCAACAGTCACTGGTCAGATATACGTATCTAAAGAGAGACGAAATAGTTTGGAAAGGCAATACTTCTTTCGTTCTCTTCAAGAAAATATAGAATTTCGGGAGTAAGACTGAACAGTGAAATCTCAAGCGAATTACTGTTGCAGTAAAGTACCTGCAAAGAAAATTTTTGCTGACTTGGAATATCTAGGGTAATAGGGTTCTTCCGCAGTCTTGTGGAACAAATTTTTTTGTGTATTAAGCTATAAATTTAAAGGATGAATTTTTAAAAATTTTAATCTATCCTAAGAAGTTCGCCCCCCTCCCCCTCCCCCAATAGCGCGGGCTCAATCGGTCTAAGACAGGCTCTATTCATAGTAACGAGCTTTCAATAAAAGAAAACATTATTTCTGAACAATTCATTCTTTATTTCCCATTTGTTTTTACTCCTCCAACTAACGATAACGATCTTTTACAAATAAACTTCACATTAATTTTTTATTAAGTCTCAGTATGTTCATCAACACCCAAGTTCTTATTAACCTTCATTCTGAGTAGTGCCGCTGGAACACCCCACGAGTACTTTCATCCTTGGAGGATCTATACTACAAACCCTAGAATTTTGGAATATTCGTAAAGTGCCGTAGACAGCGAAGGAAGGAGAAGGAGCAGAAGCAGACAAATACAGGAAAGAAAGGAAAAATTCATGCCGAATCTGGGATTTGACCCCAGGTTCCGACACATCTGCCTCGTGGGAGGCCGCGGCCTAATCCACATGCCTGAACGGCAACTTCACGTTATTGTAACTCTGTGAATGTTGATAATAGGATGGGGCTTATATTTATAATATTTTTGCTCAAAATGCCGTCATAAATGAGCTCCGTTAGTGGCGCTACTCCTCCTGAATCACCCTGTACATTCAGTAACTCCTTAATGTATATGAAAATCAAAAACAAAATTAAATCAAGAGAACAAATAACGAAGGAATAATTGAGATATTTACTTTTGTTCTTACATAATAGAAATATTTCTGAATTAATATAAAAAAAATTTTCAAGTGTATAATTCAGTGAAAAGGAGAAATTTTTCGCTTGGCTGGGCTGGCAAATGATAAAAATTGGTTCCAGTTTTATTAGCAAATGGATTGTTTGGCGACTAATTAAACCATCGTTTCTTAAATTAGAATAACTGTGTTAATGGACGTGGGTTTGGGATTTCATATTTAAAGCCATAAAGCTGAGGACTGATGTTGATGTTTGTAGCTATAAACCAGGGATTGATGAGGTTTAGTTGAAGGTCGTAATGGAACAAGTCATGAAAGATCTATAGTATGTCTAATTCGGCATTTCTTAAAAAAAAATGTTTTAAATAGTTATCTAAAAAGTTTTAAGTAATTATTCCCGAATAAGGGTCGTTGGCAATGAATTTTATGAATTTTTCACTAATAAAATATTTGACGAAAAATCGATTTTTAAGTTGCTAAAAAAAAATAAATGTCAACCTTATGAAAGAGCATCTACATTCACCGCTAATAGGAAGTAACATTCAATATAATAATAAATTGATTTTTAAAAAATTAAATAAAAAACTTTAAATTTTAATCATTAGTTAATTTTAAAATTAAAGGAATGAAATTTTATATTTTTTTAAAGTTTAAATGAGTAATTTTTTTTATTTTTTTTTATTTCTTAGTTATTTTAAATTACATTTCAGTCCCATTAGCAATTTAAATTCCTATCAACAGGTGCTGCATTTATTTTAATACATAATAATTATATTAAAAAAATTACACTTAAATAAATTTTATAAAAATTACAAAATCAACTTATCCTCAAACAATTTGAAACAAAAATATCAACGAAAAACAATTTAGCACAACATAAAATTAACAAATTATTAATTAATATTATCTAATATCCAACTTTTTACATTATTTTTTACAATGGAAATTCTTTTACAATCTTTAAATACATTCCAATTTACATCATTAAAGGTTTTCTGAATTATACAATTTAAATTTCTTATACCATATTCATTAAAGATATAAGAATAATCAAGTTTTATTCTATTTTTATTTCTCAAATTATAATTTTCTTTTATACTTTAATCTTTTAATCTAATTAAAAATTATTTATTATTATATTATATACAAACTTTTATATATATACAACTATTATACTTATATAGCGATGTTTTTGAAAAGATGAAGATGTTGTATTTATTTATTATAATACAAACTTTTGTTTAGGATATAATATATTATATTTTAGTAATATTTGTTTCCTTTTATTAATATTATTCCAAATGGTTTTAGGAAATATCAACTTTAAAACTTTGGTTTGTAAATTTTTTAAATTTTCCAAATGTATATTTCTTACATTTGCCCATATATTAACTTCATAATTTAGTAAAGAATCAAAAATTGCAAAATAAATTAAAATTTTTATCTTAAGTGGAAGAATATTTTTATATAATAAAATATATATATGGTTACATTTAATTTTTTATATAAAATATTTATGTAGTTATCCTACATGTAAAAAACTCATTTATAATTACATCTAAATATTTAAAATTATTTATTATATCAACTTCAGTACAAGAAATACATTTTGTACTATTTCCATGTAAACAATCATGCGAATGTATTATGAATGTAATTTTTTTATCTACAATTTTCTTTTTGGGTTTTATTAATATTCTTTTTGTTTTTTCATTATTAAGAACAAGTTTATTATCATGAAGCCATTTTTGTAAAATATTAAAATTATCCTGTAAAGTTTTATTCACAATCTCCAAATTTAAACCTGATGTATATATTATTATATCATCAGCATATATATATATATAACAATCTTTTAAAACATAAAAATGATCATTTAAAAAAATTATAAATAAAATTGGCCCTAAATTGGATCCTTGTGGCACTCCAATATTAATTGTTTTCCTTTCTTTCTATTTTCTAAATAATTTTTCATAATATTAAATATGTTACCTCTTATTCCATATTTTTTTCAATTTAATCAAAAGCAATTTATGATCTATCAGATCAAAAGCTTCACTCAAGTCAATAGTTATTAATAGTACAAAATGATTTTTATTTAAATTTGTATTAATATGCCCACAAAATTTTTCTACTAATTTAGTTATACTTTTATTTTGTTGATAAGCATATTGATTTTCATTAATTACATTAAATACTTTTAAAAATTCTTGTAATTTTCTAGTAAAAAATTTTTCTATTATTTTATTTATAGTTGATGACACAGCAATAGGTCTATAATTTTTACAATCATTAAAAGCATTATTTTTGAATATTGGAACAATTTTTGATATTTTTAAATTATTTGGATAAATTTCTTTATTGAAAATTAATTGTATCATTAATGCTATCAATTTAGCAAAAATTTCCTTTTTCTCTTTGATATCAGAAATAGATATTTGATCATGTCCAATTGATTTTTTATTTTTCATCCCATTTATTATATTTATTATATCTTTATCATTTGGTACATCAATTACAATTGTATTTATTAAATATGAATTATTTAAATCATTTCAATTATTTAAATTTAATAATAATAATAATAATAATAATAATAATAATAATAATAATAAATTTAAATTTCTGAGCAAGAAATCTTTGCGAACAACTTTTTCTGAATGACAAAAAGAAATCAAACAAGATTTAATCAATTTTAAATTAATTCCACCTGATTTTAAATAGACTTCTAGCAAATTTTAAAATAGGATGTAATTCATACTCAAAAAGAAAACACCACATCTCCATAACATGTAGTTTATTTAAAAACTTTTCGGAATTTTCGGGATTATGATACGTCATCCCTTCTTCAAGCGAAATGTAACAATAAATTTTAACAATAAATGTAACATAATAAAATGTACAAAAGGAACTAATTTTAATAGATATGAAGGGGCTAAAGTAGACCCTTCTACGATTATATTAGTAAAGGACTTAATTAAAAAAGATGTAAAAAAAGTGGTTAATATTGTTGAATTTAATTATTGAAATGTTTTTTGATTATTGGATTGTTAGTTAATTTAAAGGATTCAAAATATCTAAGTTATCTTATTGTAAACAAGAATTGATGTATCTATGTGTCATATTGTTAATTCATTTGGATTATTTGTTTTTTCAAAAATTGTAAAGTAATGTAAAAGCATAATTGCTATTTCATATTGTTAAAACAATTGTAAATTATTTCAACATAGTGTTCATGTTTATCACTAGTTTGCATTGTTGGTTATTCCAAAAAACTAATTTATTGTTACATTTCGCTTGAAGAAGGGATGACGTATCATAATCCCGAAAATTCCGAAAAGTTTTTAAATAAACTACATGTTATGGAGATGTGGTGTTTTCTTTTTGATTAATAAACAAAGATGAAAAGGAAGAAGTTGAAAGAAGAATTTGGAAATTTTGTAATTCATACTATTTTCCAGCACATGTCCTCTTTCTAAATGAAGCATTGTTTACACGTGAGGGAGTGTTTTATGTGCACAATGCTCATGTCTGGTAAACGCAAACCACACGCTACACGGCCATATGCTTACCAGCAACGATACTATTTCAATCTTTGGGAGGGTATCGTCGGCGATCAAACAGCGCCCTCTACCTGCGTCAATGCTACAGTTGCGGACATACATTGTTTGATAAAAAAATGTTTGTTTTAGTGCGCCCAACCTTTAAGGGACTTAAAGTTTGTCCTATGAATTTAGAATCACCCTGTATAGATGTTTTTACAGACCTTTTTACATAAAGGCAAAACATTAAGCATAAATAATCTAAAAAAAAATGCATTAATCAACAGCAAACTTTACTTCTGAGAGTTAAATGTTACTGTCAAATCCGATTAGATGTAGGTGTTTGAAACATCTGTTTACGGACTTTTTCACGATAGGAACCAAACACTGACCTCTGAAGTAATTAAACAAATATTAAGTCATAGCTTTAAAATAACATATTGTTCGTTTAATTATTATAGACCAGTATTTGGCTCATATTTAGACATTAATAAATTTTCTGGTCTATCAAATGTAGATAAAATAATTTGGATTAAAAAAAATTCAAAAAAATAATAGTTATATCTATTAAATGTTATATTTTAAAGCTTACTTTTATAATACTCTTCTTTTCAGATTTTGTATCTGTAAAACCTTATTAAGGTAACTATGTAGAAATACATCCAAAATATTAGTATCATCAATAACTCAGAGACTTTTACTGATAAACTTCTAAATCATATTTAGGATTATGATCTTTTTTTACAAGGAAACGTTTCCAAAGGCATTTCACACAATGGACTAAAAATACTAAATCTTTAAGCAACTCAAAGAGCAATGTACTATTGAAAGTTTAAAAATGAATGCACTTGAAAGTTTAAAAATATTGTATATATTTTATTAAATTCTGGTACAGCCTATACACTGTAACTCCATCTTCTAACCAATTCAAAATACCGTAAATATTTTTACAGTAAGTAAGGCCCTTAAGTATTTTAAGGTGATGTCATTAAGTAATTTAAAGTGCAATACATTGATTTACATCAGATTAATTAAAACTCTTAAATATTATTTAATATACTGTATATTTAATTAAACAAAAATTTGAGTTTTAATTAATCTTTATTAAAGTTTCAGATTTTTTAGATTATGTAATTTATGAATATTTGCTGATATCTTAAAAACAGATTTTTTAACATTCTTTCTGCTTAGCAATAGTTAAAAATCAAAAGTAAATGGTTAAAATGTATTTCATTTTTTCCTTAAGAAAATTATTGTAGATTCCCTTTTTAATTTCTCTTGATGGGTGAATCTGTTTGATGGGTGATACTTAAATATCATTATAGAATTTGTTTCTTCTAGTATTTTCTACTTGACTATTCATTTAACGTATTATGCAGGATGTGCTGCTGAACTTAAAGGTTGTATTCAATCATGCAAAACAGCGAATAAATGTCATATAAACATGGTCTCGAAATGCTTTATTTCCAAGTTATGAACGATGCAAAAATACAGCGGTGTTGGCCGTACAGTTGCTCAGTTTCACAGAAAATGCTCGAATTGTCCTCCATTGGCCGCAATGCACGCAACACAACGTCGTTCCATCTGCTGTCGAACATGGTCGAAGATGCCAGGTGCACGTCGAATTATGTTGCACCCATCCACTAAGCCATCAAGCAGTGCGTGGGCGTCAGGAACCGATGCGATGTATACTAATGCTTTAAGATAACCCCATACGAAAAAGTCCAGAGGATTTAAATCAGGGGAACGAGCAGGCCATGCCATTGGTCCCCCTCTTCCAATCCAACTATCAGGATAACGTTGGATCGGAAGTCATCGGGCTGTACGGCTGAAATGCATTCAATCAGACTGTTCCACTTTTTTTTTTTTTTTTTTTTTTTTTGGGGGGGGGTCCACTGTTCATGTTACGATTACTGAGGAGCAACTTAATGACTCTACGATGCAACGTAAAGGCCAACACCTCTGTATCGTTTCATCGTTCATATCTTGGAAACAACGCATTTCCAGACTCATGTTTATACGACATTTATTCGTTGTTTTGCATGATTGAATACAACCTTTAAGTTTGGCAGCACATTCCAGGTACACCCTATATATGAGTGAGGTGGAGTCCAACCTGAGGACGTGAAAATGTTAATGAAAGAAATGTTGATGAAAGTTCATATCAAGGGTTTCGAATATCTTTTCAATTAAGTATTTCATTTTAAAATCAAGTTCTTGAAATGATATTCAACTGCTATATAACAATTACGTCAATAATGATTTATCTCTTCCGGATATTCCAGACCCCAATTATCCCAAATACTTCATTTTTAGCAACTATATTATGCTGCTACATTACGATTACATCAAGGACAGAGGTGATTGCTCTGTGGTGGAATATCTCATTACCGGAATTCTAGCTCTCGACAACTGCTACTTCTTTTCATATAATATTTCTCTTAACTAAATGGATAAATGTATGTAATAAACTGGCAGCTCTGTATTTAAGTAATTAGTTTAAACTGTGACTGTGGTATCACTTATATGGAAATAAAATTTTTATTGAAAGTTATAATGAAATTATTATTAAAAAAAATGGTCTTCATTTTTTTAATTGACTTACAATTTTAAGTGTGATGGAGGAGGGAGTGTGACAGTTCTTATATTATGGAAAGGGGCGGATTGAATAAAAACAGTAAATTCCAGAGACGATTAGCAAACGACTTATATTTCAATAGCTAACAAATAAAAAAAGAATTAAATGAGCAGAAAATTGGAAGAGCTTTCATTCAATTTTGCGACAAGACTTACGTGCAAATGTTTATTTAACGATAAGAAGGATATACTTAAAAAGTAAATTGAAAAACAAACCCAAGCCAAAGAAAGAAAACGTAATGCTTTTTATTTTTTTTTATTTCTTTCTTTGAATATCAAAACTTTTGTTTATTTTTCATCTTTCAAGGTTCTGATAGAATTTT
>JAFIDM010031442.1:0-10496 GCA_023159025.1 Thereuonema tuberculata | reverse complement strand
TTTTTTTTTCACATTCCTGAATGTATTTGATACAATCTCAGGCTCAATGTTCGAAGTGCTGAAGATGTTAAAGAAACACTACCGTTTCTGAAACCCAAGACCGATACTGGTTCTACAGTGTTTTTAAAGTTAGGAGCTTAATTTGTACAAAAAGAGAAAAAAAATCTACTTATCAGTTCCATCAAAAAGGTAGTTTTCCATCAAAATGGCGATGAAAAGCAAATAGCTGATAGGTTTCTCCCAGACTAAAGATCCAGATATTTATACATAACTAGCAAAAAGACCCGTTCTTCACTCGGGTTACAAAAAACAAATGTCCTAATGTGGATGATAAAGAAATTGCAATTGCGAGATCATTTCAAAACTTTCCCGGTTGATACAAAAAAAAAAAAAATAAAATAAAAAAAAACAACTCAAAGGGTCTGATCTCATTACAAACCTACCGTTTTTCCCGTAGAAGTATCCTTCAACCATGTTTGCGTATCCACTCGCCGCCCTCCCGTGTACACCCACAATTCCAGGTTATCCGAAGTTTTTAACGTCATAACCCTATCACTTCGAATCTAACCCAGTTCGTAAAAAATCATCTGATCATTTCAAATCTATATCTACCCGAATGTTCGACACCAGGTTGCTATGTCGCGCTGGTGTCCAGAATAATATTTTAGTTCCAACTGTCTAATAAATCTTACGTGTGAGAGGTAAAAATTCATTAAGTTAAAAAAAAATCACACAAACTTTGGTTAAGTAAGAAATATATTTGAAATATTGCAGCGTGTTGGCAATTATAGTTCCAATTGCCATTTTCAAATTATAAATAACAGACGGATCGGAAATAAATAAAGAATCTGAGATTTAAAAAATAGGTTGAACACATTCATTATTAATGGGGGGGGGGGGGGAGGGGGGGGAAAAATAAGTAAAAAAAAAAAACAATCTAAAATGAGTTACAAAATTGTAAATTTTTTTAATCCTTTTATTTGTTTTGATTTTATTGAAATAGTTTTTGTAACCCGATTTTGAACCCTTTTCAATGTACTCGATGTTATTTAAATCATAATGATTTTCCTTTTGGTTTTTTTTTTTCCAATCTATTACTTTTCCAATTCAAACCTTTATTTAAATATTTTTAATTACTTAATTAAATTTAGTATCTATAATTTTAATGACTTTAATTTTATTGTATTAATTTCATTATATCATACAATGTCATCCTTGTTATTATAAATATTATTGTAACTCATTTTATATTGTTTTTTGACTCATGATTCCTTCCCCTTCCCCCATCAATAATGTATTCGACCTCTTTTTTGAATCTCAGAATGTTTATTTATTTCCGTTCTGTCTGTCTATTTATAATTTGAAAATGGCAATTGGAATTAAAATTGCCGAAATATTGTGTTATATTTTAAATATATCCCTTATTTAATCAAAGTTTGTGAGATTTTTTTATTACCTGAATGGATTTAGTTCCAATTGTTGCTCAACAATATTTGTGTAGTTCTCATTGTCACCTCCAGGTCCATATTTGGCGCTATTTCACGAAATATTCACCACTTTTCAACCCCGGGGGGGGGGTGTCCAGGTTCCAAGTTAGCCCGTTTTTTCCGCAGGGTCTTAAAGAGTAATTCTGCAAATGTTATGTCCTAGATCAAAGGGTCTAGGAATCTATAGCGAACAAACAAACATACAAGCCCACAAACCAAAAAACATCCTATATATATATAGATTATATATACAAGGTGATCGTAATTCAAACTTGTCTTATTCAGAGCTTATTTGTAACTGTAAACGATAGGCGGATTTACTCTAAAATGTGTGTATAGACTACTCAAAAGATACGTAAAGGATTATGCAAAAAAAAAAAAAAAATAGCTAAAAAAAGTTCTCTTAGGGGGCGTTTTACAGCAAATAAACAACGAATAAACAACAAAATAAACAATCAACAAAAACCTAATCAAAAAGTATTTATTCGTTCCATACAGGACATGTCTGCTCCACAGTCTGTTTAGCGATGTAAGGAATACTGCTCGATATGTTCCCCATCGTGAAATTTGTAAAATTTGCAAGCGATGAACAGTGTGTTGAACGCATGACTGCAAATGATCCCCCGAGATGCTTTGCACATATAACATAATACGATCCTTTAAACTGGCAAATCTACAACATTTGCACTATAAATCATAGTCTGTAAATGGACTCACAACCAGAAATCAGATGGATTTAGATCCAGAGAATGTAATGGCCAGGCAGTAGGAAGCGATCGGTACAATATTGATACAAGCAATGTTGTATGGGTGAGTCCAATATTTGGGGATGCACCATCTTGCATAAAAGTTGTAGACGTAAGGCATTGTCGCTGTTGAAGTTGGCGTAAGAAAAAATTCTGGAGGATGTCATGGTATCTCAGGGCCGTCACAGAACATGTCACAGGGCCACTAGGACCAACTTCTTTGAAGAAGAATGGTCCGATGATAAATTTGGAAAAGAATCCACACCAGGGAAAGTTCCTAGAAAACACGATTTTCATGACTCATATGCGACAATTCTGGGTGTTACCTGCTCCTCAGCATGTTCCATGGCCACGACACATCTGGCAAGAACAGTCAATGCACAGCTGAGTCGATGGTCCTTGTCGGCAGCAAGCAGCTGGTCGTTGTGGCTGATCTTGGATGGAAAGATCACTATCTGTCACAGTACCTTCTACACTGTGCCCTACGATACGTCTAACTTTCGTGGCACTACAACGTCCACTGCTGGTACTTCTGGCACCAGAAACATGCGTCATTGACTGTTCGACAACAGCCTTCGCAACATTTTAAACGTTTTCTTCAGTGACAGGCATACTTCCTCTGTCAGCAGGTTGAACTCTAACGATCCAGTTTTCTCGAATCGACATATTCGATTCCTCACAGCTTGCGCAGACATTGGTCCCGCGGCGTAAGTTCTTACGATGGCGAAATTCACAAACAGCAGGCACAGCATTATCATGGTTTGGGACATTTCAAGTATTACGTAAGCATTCAAGGGGGGAGGGTTTCAAGCTTTGCTTATTTTCGCTGACAAGGGGAGGGGGATCAGACCAATGATTACGTATGACATACAAACATGCACGCGTTAAAATTTTGATATAATTTTGACTGTTGTAATTACTGTTAATGAT
Source organism: Thereuonema tuberculata (assembly GCA_023159025.1). Lineage (NCBI taxonomy): Eukaryota > Metazoa > Arthropoda > Chilopoda > Scutigeromorpha > Scutigeridae > Thereuonema > Thereuonema tuberculata. Next base: position 7,333 of record JAFIDM010031442.1, on the reverse strand, counting down.
TTGACAAACATTACGTAAGCACAAGAGGGAGGGGGCCTAAAATGACTTAGGCAATTAAAGCACAGTCCGGTAAAGCGATAGCTATCGTAAAGAATGGCATTCACTAGTTGTAATCATTTTTATACTCAGAACTCTGCTGCAATTCTGCTGCAATTCTCAAAACTCTGGGAGCTTACGCAAATAAGATTGCAACGGCAAACATGCCATTGTTTTCACTAAGTTTCTTCGTAATGTTGATAAATAAAATTAAAAGTTTAAAAAATAATTCTAGGTTGGTTATTTTAGTTATTTACCATGCTCTTTTTGTGTGTATTTTTACTGTTTAGCGCCCCCTCGGGGAACTTTTTGAACTTTTTTTTTTCTTTTTGCATAATCCTTTTCCTGATCCTTTCAATAGTCGGTATACAAATGTTGTTGTCAATCCGCTTATTGGGTATAGCTGTAGGGTGCTCTGAATAGAACAAGTTTAATTACGATTATCTTGCTTATAAGTCTTTGCAAGACATATTTTGGTTAAACTAAGTACACTTAATTTTTAATCAGTTTTATTTAATAGTTTTTTTTGAAGAATTTAATTAGCACTATAAAATCGGTATGCTTACTGAATATCTGCAAATCTGTTTTTGTTATAAGAATGAGAGTCTGTTTTATGTGCCCAGAGAAGTAATTGAACTGTGAGATAGTCCGACGCACTTAATTTATAAAATGGTTAAAAATAAAACTATTTACATGTTATAAAGGACTACCTTCTTCGGTTCAATTATCTAGAACCTTTGTCGAGTAAGGGAATCTTAAAACAACATACTATATATAGCAGAATCTAAAATACTTGTGAAATTTAAAAATCGAGCTCCCATGTGGCATGTGTAGGAGTGAGAATTCGTTTGGACATTTTCTGCAGTATTTCTCCGAGATACCTACATTGGTTCTCGTGTGTACACGCAATCAGCAGCAACAATACTCTATAAAAACTACTTATTCCAATTAAATTTTCTCCGCAGCAAAGTGATCCCGCGTTGCAAAAAGGACTAGTCTACTCGATACTTCAGAAAATGTCCAAACGAAACTCGCAGCACAAATATGCAATCAAAACTAAAAACTTAAATTATAATACCGCCAACACGTACATGAATTAAACCACAAAATCGACTTCGATCGAGCCACCACTGTTTGTAAAGAAAACAATGATTTCTTACGAAAATGTAAGGAAACTTACTGTATCCTCACTGACCCTCGCTGTTATAATGAGCATCTCTCCGTACAAAATATGCAGCAATATGGTTTAAAGAAAAAAAAAATCCAAGAATATAACACCCAATACCCAGAATCACAATATTGACCTTTCATTTGATTTCCTACAATCCTCACTCCTACACATGTCACATGGGAGCTCGATTTTTAAATTTCACAAGTATTTTAGATTCTGCTATATAAAGTATGTTGTTTTAAGATTCCCTCACTCAACAACAAAGGTTCTATATAAGGTTCTATATAATTGAACCGAAACTGGTAGTCCTTTTTAACATGTATTTAGTTTTATTTCTAACCATTTTATAAATTAAATGCGTCGGACCATCTCACAGTTCAATGTTTTTGTTATGTTTATAACTTCGTTACTTTAATTAAGAAGGCTTTTAAGAAGACTTTTAATTAAAACATTAAGAAGGAAACGCAATCAATTCATGAATTAAGAAAGGTTGAAATTATAATTAATTTTTTAAAAGAAAAACTATAATTTCTTTTAATTTATTTGACAAATTCACCGGGAAAGTTTTTTTTTTCATTTTTAAATTACTTTGATTAATGGATGGCATATAGAAAACACATTATTAGATGAGCAAATAGTTACTAAGCAAAAATAACATTAAATAAATAAAGTAGGGCTTTTGTTTTTAATGTTTTTTTATGTTATGTAATAAGTAAGAAACGCTCTTTATACCTAATAAACTATATAATAACAGAAAAAAAAAAACTGAAAAAAAAGTATTGAACCAAACAATTATAGAACATATCTATAAAAAAAAAAGCCAGTTATTAGTTTGATATTCTAAACTTTCTAAAAAAGCTGAAAATTATTTTGTTTCTCTTTCATTAATACTACTACAACGAATTAAAAAAAATTTTAAAATATTAACGAACCAAATCCAAGCTACCCCAAACAATTACACCATTCGGGTAACTCTGGGCATCTTCAACCGGAAGTGACTACATTGGTCAAAGTTATCATATTCGTTCTCAGTACAGTCAATTCAGTATAGATAGACGACCATTTTGTCCAATTACACTATTTTTCACCCGATCAGCGACCACCTAAAACGGAAGTAGCTTGAACCGGAAGTTGAATCTCTAGGCGATGAAAATCCAAAGAGGTAAGATTTAGGAGACTCTTAATTCTCAGTTTGGGCTGTGGAGTGCCTTACACACATACACACAACATTAGCTTAAAGATAAATGAGAGTTCACAAAGCATTTCTATTCCTAAATGTACTTTTATTCCCTTTGAACCTTTCCTAAAAATTTACTTTGAGAAGTAATTTTATAGATAATTATAGAGATTAAAAAGCTTGAAGTTAAATCTGATCTTTGACATAAAATAATAATATACATAAAGAAACTTCCAGACTGATGACTCTATTTTTAGTTTGTATTTTGTGACTACTATAAACATAGAATTTGTAAAACACCAATGTAGTTGATGTGAAGTACACACTGGTGTTGTGAATTTTGTACTTTCTACTTTTTGAATTACTTATAATACTGTATTTTTAATATAAAGATATATTTGCCAAAATTTTCTTATGTGTTTGATTTTGGGGTTATGCCAAACAAAACGGATTTTCAATCATTTGTTTGAAATGTTTATCTTCATTTAAAGAATGTGTATTCTGTAAAACATTAATTCATTATGTGGGGTAGAGGTACTGCCTACTACCAGGTAATGAAGAAAGATTTGCGAAAACTAACAAGCGTAGTCTGTTAACAGTTTAAATAACAGCTTTGAATTCTTTGTTATTGTATTTTATTAGATCATTAAATTTCTTTATTTTTTTCATTTAGTTAGTTAGCTTTGTTCGACAGTGCTGGACGCCAAGTGGTAGCTCACCTTCTCCTGATAACTTTGAAGAGGTAACAAAATTTCAGTACAGTTACAGTATGTACATCAATGATAATACTTACTGATAATAGTGATAAGAACATAAACGACAAGCGTGAGCTGGATAGGCTGGGGCATCTGGCATGAGTTTGTCACAGCCAAGTCAAAATGTGACACCGTGAAAGCTGGATTGAATTCTCTGGTTGCTGAGTGTGAATACACTTGTTGCTGCTGCCGGAGCTTTGTGAGCTGGATGCGATTTTCTCAAGTATATAAAATTTATAAATATTTGAAATGCTGCAGATGATTTCATTCAGATATCAAATCAACAGATAATAACATACATTGGAATTCATCTATGCAGAATTTCAGATTCCATAATGCAACAGAGACCCTAACCAGATTATAGAAAATGCTTTAAGATTAAATATATCAACGTCAAAAGATTTTTAAATAATAGTGCTTGTCTTACTGTTAACAGCATAGAATGTAATAGGAATGTTGCAGATAAGATACAAACTGAAAAATATTAATGATAAAAGGAAAGAATAATATTGGCATAATGGCTTTTTCAGAGAAACTTCTAAAAATATCAAAATAACATAATAAGATTTCTAATCAGAATGCTAAGACAAAAAAAATCATCAAAATCATTCAGTATGAAAACAATTGGGTTTTAGAACGATCTGTCGAAATATTCTAAATTTTTAATTAATTTGTTATCTACAATAATTGTTCAGGAGTTTCTTGTATTTTGAAAAAAGTTTCACTTTGTTTTTATTTTTTATTCGTTCACTAAAAATTTTAAAACTACAGATTTGTCCAATTTTAAAGGAAGTAAAAACTTTGTTTTCTTTCAGGAAAATATTATTATGGTGAATTATTACTCTTTTGAGATTGTTACTTTGATTGGGAAGATTTTTCTAAGTTAAAGCTGAAGATATCCCAAATTATATGGTTTACATCCAAATTACAGGTCTGTAATTTGGATATAATCCACATAATTTGGGATACCTTAGCTTTAACTTTTTAGAGTGTCTTAAAGTTGTATTTTAAGTTTAAAAGCAACTTATTGCAACATAGCTTTGTTCTTTCTTTTAAAATTCAGGATGATGGACTAAGCGAATTTATGAAAAGATCTGTTCCAGAAACGAATGATGTAACTATTACTTTTTTTATATAAAACAGTTAAAAGTATTTCCAAAAATCTCAATCAATAATGATTTTTTTTAAAAAGTTTTTTAAACTTTCGAAATTGAAAGTTCCTTATAACTCTTGAAGTAATTTGAAGTGACAAGTGAATAACATGAATTGCTAAAACTTAATAAAATAAATTAATCATTGTTTTAAATTTACGAGTTTTATTTTCCACTCGAATTGGGAAAATATTTTCTCGCCACGATTATTAATTAATTACCGGTACTTTAATTTTATTTATTTACCTACTTATTTTAATCTAGATTGATCTGGGCTTTGACTTAGCTGTTAGCCGATCAAAGAGAGTTGCTAGACCTGTGAGTAGTATTTTAATTTTGGTTATTTCATGTTAAATCAGCAAATTCAGAACTTATTGAATTCATTCATTTTTTTCCCCCAGAACTTCGAATAATTATTCAAGTTTTGAGCATTAGTTGTTCTGCGATATCTCAGATGCATGTTCCGAGTACAAGGTTCTTTCAAATAATACTGAATAGCAGTCATGACAAGATTTTATAGTTTATAAATGTATATACACTTCTTTCAGCACTCTTGCCTACATCTAAAAGCGCTTTGACAAATTCCTGACTTTCGAACCACTGTTTATTGTCCAAAGTGGTTTTCATCAGATCAATTGTCCCAATAAGACAGATCAAAGGATAGGAGATCAGGAAGAATGAAAGACCGTCCTCGTCGCAGTGGTTTCCAGAATCATCTGTGAAATGTGCAGCCTTTCATTATTTTGATGAACTTTGATTTTGAGCCTGTTGAGATGAGGCTTATTTATTGAAACAAAATTAGTCTTTACATTAAGTTTTTTTTAAAGACATGTAATACTTTACTTTATAGACATATTCACTTTTTCCTGAGTTAATTATTAAAGATGATTATTCCAAAAATCTATCTTTGTTACTAAATATGGTGATAATGACTTTGTTCATATTTAAAGGAAAATTTTGAAAACTTTTTTTCTTTAACTTGAATAGTCCGTGAGTCTACTACACTGGTAGCCGTTTTGGTATTAAGATTGTAATGAAATACTCTTGTCTTACCACAAGAGCTAAAGCTCTTTCAACTCAGGAATCGAACCTGCAATTAACTGCACTTTCTTTTCTTGAAGCCATTGACATTCATAAATACGCTATTTGAACAATTATTTTAATCACACAAGATTCCGAAAGCTCTCCTTTTGGTTTTCCATAATGTATTTTTAAACATATTTTTCTTATTCTATTAAAAGCAATTTTAACACACGATAAGCTTTTATCTAATAATTTATTAATTTTCATTTCAGAAATCTAAGGAAGAAATTCAGATTGTATTAACGAGAAACCACATAAAAATGGTAAGAATTGGAAACAATTTAAGAATCAACTATTAACAAATTCTTATTATGTTAAATTAAAAAACAAAGACGGTCTCTTAATCTAAAATAGTGGTTCATATAACTAGTAATATACGACTGGAGTTCTACCAGCTTAATAAATCTCAACCTTTCAGTTGTGGAAGTTCCGTGGAGCAAGATATGTCCAACCATTGTTCATTGATCCCTCATTTGCATGAACTTTCACTTGAGTTGTGTTCTTTACAGAAGCCTGAAATACTTTTATATCCATGAGCGGAATATCAGCATTTTGATTTGGAGGTCAAAAGTGAATAATGCTGGTTGACTTATATTTAGTTTTTTTCCCTGAAAATATTGGAGGAGGGGCAGGGCAACTTGCCCCCCTTGCCTCCCCAAAATTCCGCAAATGTTTATATCTTTTCCTAGGTAGGTTAGCCGATACATAATAAACATTATAAAGGCTCTTTAGAACAGTAAATAAAAGAATGAATGAGATCAATTGAAAGTCCTAATTATGTGAAATAAGTTTTTGAGCAAAGAGAAATTTGCATGTTAAAATATTTTAAATTGAGACACGTTTTCGTTATTAGGATATTTTGTAGAATAATCTTGTGTTTAGATTTGTAAATGGTTGTTATTTTTCTCTTGCAGCAATTTAGAATCCTACAATGTACAGTTCACAATCTGGTAAGAAAATAGTTGCCATTTTCTCCACTTTGATATTAAAAATACTTCAAAATACATTCGATTTAGTATGTATTCTGAGAAATTGTGGCTTATCAGTCAACTTTGAATTGAAAGTTGATTTAAATAGTATAAATTTAGATTATACGCACAGTGTAAAGTTACTTACAAATACTTCTCAAATATATCATATCAAAACATAAAAACATATCAAATATATACGTGCTAGTTTAAGCTAATGTGGAAAATATATATTTTTTTTTTTTAATCACGGCAGGAATGCATTACAAAACATCAAACTTCCTACGGCTAGAGATCGTTAACTTATTATTATTTTTTGTAGAAGAATATTTTTTTTCATTCATATTTATATTAATATGTATATTAATATTCATTAATATTTTCTATGTTTTTTTAACGACTTCAGATTGTCCTAGAGGAAAGGTCGTCACATATTTTTCAAATTTTAATTTTTAAATTTTTTTTTCTTATTTTACTTTTGCAATGATTCGTTCTATCTTCACTAATATTTATATTTCTTCAACATGTTCACATTGATGCAATATCATTGATAAATTGAAAAGTTTGTAACTCCTTTACTGACACATCATCTGCTCAGACCTGCTACGTATGCAAAGCAACACCCGTCGAAATGAACGACATAGACAGAATATTTGTAGTAGGTCAACGAAGAATCCTTTACATTTGGATTATCAACTCTCCATGCCTGCATTCGATCTTCCGAATGTCTTCTAGAGGTATCCTAAAGGCTGGACATTAAAAAATGGCAGGTGCGAGAGGAAAACAAATCCATTGTTGAAGCACGAAAGAAGAAAACACAAAAAGTTTAGAAATGAAATGAGGTTGTTAGTGGATTTTCCAAAAATCGGCGGAAGTGGAAAATCAACGACGGGCATGCAGCTAGACTTTTTCAAAATCCATCTACATCCGCTTCCATTAAAGATGTAGACTAATACGTAATTAGAAGATTCGGCGTAGTCCTGTCTGCATTA
>JAFIDM010031441.1:478-10496 GCA_023159025.1 Thereuonema tuberculata | reverse complement strand
ATCGTCAGCGAACCCCACTACAGTCACTCCCTCGGGCATTGGCAGCTTGAGTACTGCGTCATACATGATATTCCAAAGCAAAGGACCAAGTACTGATCCCTGTGGAACACCGCCTGTGATGTTGTAGGTCTTCATTCCGACTTCGGTATTATACATCAGGATACGATCAGTGAAGTAACTCGCAATTATTTCCTGATGTACACTGGAGCCTTCATTGAACTCAGTGTGTTCAAGATGCAGTTCCAGTTTGCCGAATTGAACGCATTCTTCACATCCAACGTTATTATGGCACAGTACTGTTTTACTCCTCCCTTCCAGCGTTTGCCCTCAATGGCCTCTCGAGCCAAATCAACAACAACCCTTACAGTATCTATTGTAGATTTTGATTTCCTGAAACCGTACTGGTTTTCTGAGAGACCATGCGCTCCTTCACTGAATGCCTCCAGTCGATTGTAAATAATCCTCTCCAATACCTTACCTGCCGTATCCAACAGGCAAATTGGCCGATAGGATGATGGATCATTAGGTGGCTTGTTACCTTTAGGCAAAAGTACGGATCACTGCTGCTTCCACATATTTGGAAACACACCCTCTCGTAAACAAGCATTGTAGACGTCTAGAAAGATCTCAGGTCTACACCGGATGGCGGTTTTAAGAGCAATATTTGGGACGCTGTCTGGGCCAGGGGCTTTTGAGTCACCAATCTTTCCGCAGACCTTTATCAACTCATCTTTTGATATAGATGACACATCTTCACTTTCTTGAGGTGGAACTTCCAAAACTATCCCCGGTTGTTGTGGAAAAAGAGTGGACACAATCCTGCGCAGCAAATCAGGGCAGGTCGGAGGTGATAAGGAGCTACTTTTTATTTTAGCCATAACTGTCTTATATGGTCTACCCCATGGGTCACTATTAACCTCACTACAAAGTTCCGTCCAAGCACTCTGTTTGCTGACTTTAATGGCCTTCTTGAGAGCACGGCTGGTTTCTATGTGCTGTTGTTTCAACTCGTCTTAGTTTTCTCGTCCATGGGCTCGCTGTGCTAGTCTTCTTGTGCGGTGACATTTCTTCCGAAGCTCCGCTATCTCAGCATTCCACCAATACACTGGTTGGTGACGATTTCCTCTGCCACGTCTTGTCATCGATGCCTCACAAGCATCAGCGACAAGTCGCATAAGCCGTGACGCCTTGTTATCAGCAGATCCCGAAAGCACCAAGTCCTCCTCCATCATTGCAATGAAGGATTCACGATCATAGGACCTAACGTTCCATCCTCTTGGAAGTGTGGATCCCAACCTTGACACACCAGAAGTGGAGATCTCGAAAATTATGGCTTGATGGTCGCTGTGAGTATAGTGACTACACACTTCCCATGACGTAACACGAGAGGCCAAACAATCACTTGTAAATGTCACGTCGATAATGGAACTATTACCATTTCTAATGAACGTTGGTATTGAGCCGGTATTGAGGAGAACCACATTCAGCGAGGCGAAGACATCCAAAAGTATCTCACCTCTTCTGTTGCTTACTCGACTTCCCCATTCAATAGCCCAGCATTAAAATCACCTGCGATGACCACAGGCCACCGACCTTGGAGCTCTAATACAAGGTGATCAAGCAACAACTCAAATTCCTCTAATGGTGCATTTGGTGGAGCGTAGACACTATAGATGTATATATCTCTCACCTTTGCCCAAGTAAATCCATGCTGTTGTGTCTGTGGAATTTCCTGGATGAAATGATTCCCGCAGATCCAAATTGCTGCCCGTCCACTAGTATCAGAGAGCCATGCGCATGATCCCTCGATGTTTCTGTATTGCTCACAGAGAATCGCAACATCAACCCTCTCCTCACGTACAGTCTGTTGCAGTATATCCTGGGCAACCGTACAATGATTTAGATTAAGCTGAATAAACTTCATCTCCCTGATTTTTCTACAGCTTGTATGGCCTGTTTGTAAGCCGGACAAACATAGCTGCCAGTACGATGTTTACTGTCTTCCTTGCACTCACACAAAAGACAGCATAGTTCCTCAGAAGAGCATTCCTTGGCATTATGCCCATCTCCTCCACATTTCAGGCACAATTTGGACCTATCTGGACCTTTACAAACTCGAGCAAGATGACCGTAGCCAAAACATTTAAAACAGCGTTGGACCGTAGTCTTCTCCCTCACCCGGCTAATCACCCATCCAATCTTCAACCTACCCTTCTCCAGAGCTCGATTCGCCAGTTCTGTAGGTAAAACTACCACAGCCGTTTGCGTACCTCCGTAAGCTTTGCGCACTGATTTTACAACTGAGTTATCAATATCTTGTGCTCCATCGATCTGAGTCCGGATAGCCAGGCCAATATCTGCCTCAACTGTTAGTTCATCGAGATCTTTCAGTTCAAGCACAGTAGTTTGTGTTCTACAATCTACATCAGCCTTCTGTTGCAGCTTTCCTTGTATGGTTTGACGAAGCTGACTTACTTTTTGTTTGGCCTTAGGGTCAAGTTGAATAAGTTTTGGTTCATATGTGTGTGTGTATGTGTGTGTGTGTGTGTGTGTGTGTGTGTGTGTGTGTGTGTGTGGTGCAATGATAAAACAGCCAGAGAAAAAAGAAAATAACTCATTAATTTTAGCCCAATAGATTAGCCAAGAAAATAGCCCATTAATTTTAGCCTTAATAGCCAAATAACCTAATAATTTAAATGTGAATGTTCATTGTTTCAGCTTCTCTCCGTCCACAAACAAGAATAAAATACCCTTTGTACCGCCATAACCGCTTGGAATCGATTCTTCTAGGATTATCTCATATTTAACAAAGGCAGACGGGGGGGGGGGGGGCTAGTTTTATACAAAACATTAAATCCAGATATTTTTTATTTAAATTATTCTAACTAAAGTTAAATCAGTTTTATACTTGATAGGTGAAGTTTCTTAGGCACACATCTGTATCTCTAATTGCAAAGTTTGTATATGTGAATCTACCCCGATTTTATGAACACTCAACATAAACAACCAATCTAAAAATAATAAGAAACATCTCCTATTTTCTTGAATCTTTCAGGATGTTTATTTAAAGTTTTGGAATCTTTGTTTTGTACGATTTGTGATAAAGTACTCTTTTATTACCTCACGAAGTTAAGAAGGTTTTAAAAATCCATGTTTGTGTGATGTTTGTATATATGTGTGTATGAATGTCAATTAAATTTGCCCAGTATCTGCAGTTCAGTGAAAAAAACAAATGTGAACAAAAAAGAAGTAAACAAAGCAATGGCCCTTCATAATAGAAAGCATGAAAACGAAAATTAAAAATAAAATAAATAAAAGGGGGTAAAAAAAAAAAATCCCTTCGAAGGGATTTATCTTTAAATAACACATGTACATGTGTGTTTTACATATACCGGTCTCCTATTTTCTTGAATCTTTTGGGATGTTTATTTAAAGTTTTGCGAACTTTGTTTTGTATGATTTGTGATAAAATAGTCTTTTATTACCTCACGAAGATAGAGAAGGTCTTAAAAATCGATATTGTTGTGATGTTTGTGTATGTGTGTATATATATGTGTGTCTGTCTTTGTATGTTAAATACAAACGCACGTTAAAGTTCCCATTATTTATATGTGTTATTTCTAAGCTAGTGGTTATTAGTGGGAGATTAACATTTTGTCTTTTTTTATTTTTACTTTTCTTGTTAATGCTTTTTACATGAAGGGCCATTGTTTATTTGTCTTTTGTTCATATTTTGTTGTTTTCACTGAACTGCAGATACTGAGTAAATTCAACTGATTAGGGCTAATAAGACTGAAACAGCCTGTGTTGAATTTTCGGTATCAAAATTCCAGAAGTAGCTCAGTGATTTTTATTTGTGTGCGTTTTTATTCTTTTTTATACTTTAATAATTGTTCCATGCACGTTAAAATTTGCAATTATGAAAGTTTTATGCTTATGGTAGTTGTTTGCTTAACTTTTTAACCGCTTTGTGCATCTTCATGAGATTTGTCTTGCGAATTTGAAAGCAAGAGAAGTTCTAAATTTTGAATTCAAAACATTTTCCAATTAGAGTGGAAAGACGACAAATATTCCAAAGAAAAACATTAGAACCGAAATAATGGATCTTAGGTCGACGAGAAATAGGAATATTTAAACTTATTCTCTAAACATAAAACTTTTTTTTTCCTGTCATCCTAAATACTCAACCTAAATACAAATGTAAGCGTACATCCATTACGAATAATCTTTCTTTAATACGCAACAAAGTACAAATACAAACAAATACGAAACCTTGAAATTTACTCAATTCACTCCAAATGGAATTCCTTAACAAACTTAAATTTGATGAAAGGAAAAGTTAAATTAAACGAAACTTTTAAATAGTCGTGTTAACCAATTTCTAAAATACTTTATTTAATGTAGTAAAGAGGTAAAAGGTATTGTATTAAGTTCCTCCTACAATATTTAATTATCTTCTTGGTTAAGACAGGTTAAGTAAACTTCATGTTAGTAATACTAATACTAATACTACTACTACTACTATTAATAATAATAATAATATTAATAATGAAGTAATTCTAAGCTAAATGTCGTAGAATAATCCAATGATAAACAAAGTCTCAATTAATGCATTAACTAATGCAATCTGAAATGTCATTTTTAAATTAGTTTTTATTTTTATTTTTATCGAAATTGTTTCAACGATCGCGGTTAGGTGAGTGTGACTATAGAATAAAACTTCATATTTTAGAAAGGAAAAATAAAGATAAGAACGCACACAATTAAAGATTCACTGAGCTATTTTGGAATTTTTGTACCAGGAATCCAAAACCGACGGTTTTACCCTATCTAGCGATCATCAGTTGAATTCGCCAAAAATAGCTCAGCGAATCTTTTATTGTGTGCATTTGTCGATCCGATCTTCCGTTCAGGAGTTGTTAGGAGTGGACAGACACGGAGGGACGGACAGGACAAACGCAATAGCTACCGATTTTGGTTGCTATCACAATAGCTCCCAAATGGGTCGCTAAAAATAAGCTGAAGAATGAATAACATGAATATGCATAGTTTCAGCTAAATGATTGTTCAACTTCTTGTGTCAAGGCATTTTTCGTTGTATGAATAAAAGTATGGGAAGGGATCTTCAGATTTTGAAAATTGTGATTTTAGATCAAAATACGAATATTTAGTAATCAATTACAATCAATATTGGAGATCATCAAAAAAATACTTGATGATAACAGAAACGTGGTAATAAAAATTAAAATTTAATTGGACAGAGCATACTATCAGTAAAGGTTAATCTAATTTCTGAGACTTTTTCAAGGAAAAAGAAAAGAGGAAACCAAAAAGAATATGGAAAAAAAAAACTCTAAAAGAAATAGGAAATGAATGTATTAACACAAATGAACATGTTAGCCAAGTGGTTCTCAACCTTTTTTGAAGAGGCATTAAAGGAATTTTGGTCAAAACTTCGATATTCCATAAAGTTACTGAAGGTGTAAAATACTAAAAAGAATTTCTAAATAAAATAAAAGTCAGCCGCTTGAAGGTAACATCCGACAGCTCCCTTCACCCGAAAATACCATTTACTATTGTACGCATCGAGAGAAACACGTGCCTCTACTTAAAGATGGAGAAATTGTATCAGTGATGTAATTTTTTGAGATAAATCTGAACTATCTTTATTGTTATTATTATTGTTTTATAACTTGCTATGTAGATGCAATATAAATGTAGGTGTAATATTTGTAGATGTAATTCTTGTAATATAAATGTAGATGTAATATTTGTAGATGTAATTCTTGTAATATTTGTAGATGTAATTCTTGTAATATAAATGTAGGTGTAATATTTGTAGATGTAATTCTTGTAGATGTAATATAAATGTGATATGTAGGTTTTCTGTAAAGGAATTAAGAACAGAGATACTGGAATTCAAAACTGATGTACAATTTTCAAAGACTGCCATTTTATTTGGTTTTTTGTGTTTGTTTACGATAGTCTAATAATTCTTGTTAAACTTAATGAATCAAGTAAGCTTCTTCTTTCTGGTGGCACCGCATTCATTACTTTCGTTGTAATTTAATAAAAAGTTATTGGCAAAACAAATTCCTCTTAATCAGATTCTTTTTTCCATTAATTAAGCATTCGACACTATCTTATCAGCTTCAAAATATCGAAATATACATCATAGACGTTTTGAAACGCTAAGCAATTAAATTAACCACAGTTAATGGGTCTTCTATTTTATCTTCTTTCATAATTCTTGTTTGAGTGTCAACAGACCTAAAATTGTATAATCAGTTGGGTTTGCTTTCATTTTCACAAGTGAGAGATATATTACGAGCTGCACATTCCAACGAGCCTCCAGGGACTTTTACTTCGTGAGATTAATGGCAAACTTTCGTATGACGTAATGGTAACCATGACAACCAACGATAAAAATGCGAAGGCACAATAGCGTTAAATAGTTTCCTACATATCTGCGTTGGTTGCAATTTTAGATGACATAAATATTTTTTTTCCTTCTTTTTCTTTGTCGCTTTCTTTTTTTATATATTTCTCAGTCAAATTTTCTTGAGACCATTAACAAGTGATCAATAATAATATTGAAGCATACTTTCTTTCGATTGGATTATTGTAAAAATAACGATCTAAAGAAATTTAAATTTCTGTTACACCACAAGGGATGGAACCCACGAATTTAAATCATAATTAGTTTTTACCATTTGATTTCTTACAGTAAAGTACTCAGAATATATAAAAAGTTAAAAGTGTCCCACTTTAGGCCTTAGTAAATATAATAAATATATATTTTCCTCTTTCCACTTATTTTAAGTGAAATTTGTTTATGTTTTTTTTACGTGTCCTGTTTTGTTTTATACTGATTTATGCAAAGTAAATATTTGATTTAATACTTTATAATTTGAATATATAAGGTGCTATAATTGCAATGTGAGTCGGTTTTCACAGTTGCTAGTATGGGCACAGGGCTGGAGGAGCCAGGTTCAATCCCCGGACGAGATCGTGGATTTTTCTTGGATTATTTTTCCTACGAATGGGTCATAAAGATCACCTCAGCCCTCTACAAAAATGGAAACTGGGTTTATATCCTAGGAGTATAGGTAGAAGAGCGTTGGGCGATCCAGCTATTTATCAACTAATGCATATGGTCATTGAAACCTATATCTTCGGTACCTAATAAGCCAGAAAGGTTCGTAATTAAAACCTACACTTACAAACTGTTCCTTAATATAAGCCCTTTTTTGGGGGAACCACATGATGTGCAGGGTTAATGTGGTATCAAATTAAAGTCCTAATGGGGAGCCGTGTATGAGAATGTTAATTTTTGTAAAAAGTAATTCATAAAAAATTAACGCCTCCCGGATCCCTAGTATTGAATCCTCCTACAACTAGAAAGTTGTTAAATCCGTTCGCATTGAAAATCTACAGTTGGAAATATAGTTATTAGGAGAACTATGTTTCCAATGGTAGATTTTATATTGGTTCTACTAGTAGTAATGATAAATAACTAGACGCTTTCTAAACAGCACTTAAAAATATATATTTTGCTTGATGTATTTTGCTATACATGGTAGAAATTGGACATTAATTCCGAGAAGAGACAGATGATGGTGATGACAATATAATAAAAATAATAATAATTGGAGCATAAAGCATGGTTGGTGTTTAATGGCGCAAGAGCATAAAGCATAGATTCCATGAATTTGTAAATGAAACTTACTTTATTATCAATTGCTCAAGAATAATGGATATTCCCGCAGCTTCATCTCTAAACATTTCAAGCATGCTTTTTACAACATCTACAATAATTCCAAAGAAAAACAGAATAAGCACAAATATGTACATGTTTCAATTCCTCATGACAAACAAACTTTCAACCAAATTTCCCGAGCTCTCAAGAATTTCGACATATCTGTCACTACTGTTCCCAACAACTCCATAGGCAACTTCTTATCACGGAAAGCTAATAAAGGTGTCTGCGATTGGAAAAATCAATGTAACATCATCTATGGCATTAAATGCATCAACCACCCTTGCATATGTATCGTCGAAACCCGCGGGGCTCTGAGTATTGCGAACACGGAAGGGCCTTCGGCAGACAGGACAGCACATACTCAACATCCCTTCACGCGATTCAGAACAATCACAACTCCACTTCAAACACCCTGTCATATTAGGAAGAGCCAGTAACGACTTCATACATGGACCCCGTTTTTATTTTGAAGTCACCTTATTGCTACAATGATGAGGAATCCATTAAAAGTATTTCGTTATATTAGCATATCAGACAGATTCCCGTGATTACGCAGCGGATTTCCAATTTCCGTTGTGTGTTTTTTTAATCTATATATTTTTTATTTTTCCTCTTCTAATTTTTCTTTGCTGTTATCGTTTCCCTCCATCCCACCACCCCATCCTCTGTTTTCTTTGTAGGTGAAGACCCGCAGAATGACGTCAATGAAAAAACATCCCCCAGACCTTGGTGTTCCCACTTTCAAGTGATGACCCATTATCGGCTTCAACTCATCCCACACTCATACCCTGCAATTTTTGCAACTTGTTTACTGTGGGAAGTTTCATTGTAATCCACATTCGACAAAGGCTGCTTGGAGAAGCCGAAATTAATATGTATTTTCTATTTTTAATCCAGTAAATGTTTTTTATACTTTTAACTTTTCTTAATTCAGTGCGCGTTTTCGTTTTTACTACATAAGAATAACAAAGATTTTAAAATAAGCAGATGGTACGTATTATACAGCTTATCATATAACAGATTGTAACAAAGTAGACAGCGTACAGAAGAAGCATTGAAAGATTCGGTATGTCTTCCACCGAATTTATCAATAAATTGTAATTAAATAAAAACTTAATAAGCGTATATCGATGAAATAAACTTTGTTAGCATCCTCAGAAACCATTCTCTGAACCGGTGAAAGCTTTTTGAAAATCAATAAATCCGATGAGAAGATACAACGAGTGGAAAACAAAAGTAGATTGAAGCAGTGAAATTCATATTCAGAAGAAAACAATGCAAAAACAAATCTACTAATTATTTCTGTTCTAGGGAATGTTTGATACCTTTAAAGAAGCACAATTTAAAATCCTCTATAAAAATCAGAATTGCATCAGCATTAATTGAAGGGTTCAAAAGTTATAAGCGATAATTTGTCGTTATTTTAAAATCCCCGTGATCTTTGAAGTTTTTTTTCATCATTGCTTGCGTACCTGAGTAATGTTTTTTGACTACAATGCCAACCTGTTACACCTCCTACCGAATGATGAAAACCTCATTCAAATTTTTTTTAGTAGTTTTTAAGTTTTAAGGGAACAAAGATCATAAACACCGGGTTTCTGCTTTATAGATGTACTGTATAAATTTTCAAATAGCTCTAGCTAAAATATTTAATTTAATGTTAGGATAATTCTAAAAAAATAAAGTGAATAGATAAAACTATCAAAAATGAAATTTATTCAAAACTTTTAGTGTGAAAATTAATATTATCATTCATATTTGCTCAAGCTTTTGCAATGATAAAGTTGGATACCTTTCAGTTCATTCTATCATAATTTCATCAATATTAATTTTTAGGAAAAATTTCAGTAAAGTAACAAATAAACAAATGAAATCTTGCTTTGATGTTATATATTAATGATAACTTAATAACATCAAGTTACCACCAAACATATAAAGTTATCGATTAGTATAAAACCGCTTAGGTTACATATTAAAAACTTTACAATTGTTTGGCACACAATATTATATTATATTATCTCACTATACTTGTTATCTTGATTTTATTCTAGAAAAGTATCGTATAAATACGTATGTACCGTGCAACAGTATACGTTGATATGACATAATCTTATTGTGTAATTTTCACTCATAATCTATAAGAAAACAAATGATAGGCATATTTACATGCTATCTATATTCAATCATTTAAATTTATATTATTAAAAAAAGTTCTAAATAATGCTTTTATTATATCTATATCTATATATATATATA
>JAFIDM010031440.1:0-10496 GCA_023159025.1 Thereuonema tuberculata | reverse complement strand
AAGTTTTACTTACACAACCTTCCACGAAAAGATCAATTAATTCCACCAAGGATAAAACTGTGAAATCGATAAAAAAACCAAAGCTTCCACCGACGTCCGCTACGAGGCTTGTAAATGTATACCAATAATATTCATAGATCCTTTGAGCTCGCTGGTCAAATACTCTGCTTCTAATCTGAAAGTAGTCAGTTCCAATTCTAGATATTTGAGCATTTAATATGTGAATTTCTTCAAAACATCTTCGGGGACATTGTTTCTGACAGTCTTTCCTTTTCCTCATAATTCTTCTACTGGTTTCGAAAGTTACATTAAATTCTTCTGGTGTTTCACACACTGGCAAAGTATAATTGTTCATGAATGGTAACCTGCAGCACAAGAATTTTAGTCTATTAAAGTGAAAAGATAAAAAGACAATACATACAAAACAATAGAATCATATCAATCCTATGAGTTAACATTTTAAATTAATAATATCGAAAATAAAAAAATTATTATGAACATTAGCTGACTTTAATAGGAAGAACAACATATATTACTAAAATCTTTTATTTCTCTATCTGTCCGGCGCAATTGTTAATTATTAGTTTCCCTTGCTGCGAAAGTTTATAAATATTAAAATGGTTTTTTGTTTTTTTTTAATTTTTTTTGCCTTGCATGGGATTCGAACCGAGGATCTTCGTCCTCGCAGTGAGGAACGCTAACCATTGGACTACTGCTGGTCCCCCAATATCCAATCCTACTTTCATGGTATTTGTTCGCGCGATATCAAATAAAATGAGTTCATTCAAAAAGGAGTAAAATATCACTTTTTGCCATAACCGCTTGGAATCGATTTTTCTTGGATTATCTCACACTTACCAGGGGGAGACAGGGGGTAGCCTAGCATTGTGTAAAAAAAAAAAAAATCATTAAACATTTTATTCTTGTCATAAATGAGTTATGAATGCCTTAAAAATATCAAATTTTGTATTTTTTTTCTTTGTTGACAGTTTCAGAAATTATTTATATAAATTTTTAGGGATACTTATAGTATATCTTATAATAGTATATTTTATAATACCTTCTTTGTCATAGATGATGTTAAACGAAGTTTTCCATCAATACCGAAATGTCTCAGTAGCATTTTGATCATCATTGCAAGTTATAAAGAGCCAATTTCTCGTAATGATGCACTTTTGACTTATTGCGCGTTCCCAATTTTCAACAAATAATTAAAAATTGATGTAAACGTTTAATAATAAAAAAGACACAAATTCTAGAAAATAGCACTTCCTTCCTTTACATTATTGCCTAAATTTAATTGTTTTGTTTATTAACGACAACGAAATAGCATGTGACGGAGGTGAGATAGTTGCAATTTCAGCCCGTTCCCATTGAACTACCTCCACTTTTGATGTCTGTGAAAGACAAAATAAATTTTACTTGTTTAGAATTCTTATTGATTATGGATTAGTTTGAAAGTAATAATACTGTCTTGGAAAGCAAGCAAATTTTAAACAATTCCATGTTAGTTAAAAACAAATGTGATATGCCTGTTCCCGAAATGCGTTCTCACCTCCGTCACACAAAGTAAATACTTATTTTCTGAAAACGCAGAAACCTTGTCTTGGTTTTCGAGATGTCCAATTGTCATGGCCACCTTTCCTCAAACTACCCAGCACATCTTTTGCTTCCGCTAAGTACAGATTTCGTTAGGATTCCTAATTGAAAATCGAATTCATGCAGCGTATACAAATAGGTTATTCCCACCGTTCTCATCCTAAATTGTTGAAATATTAAGATTTTCTTTTAAAAATTGAGCTAAATCCATTACAATTGAAACATTCTTGATAGCTGTATTGGATGGCAGCGGCTGTTGCTGCTAATAGATCAAAGAGATCCATAAAATAAACATTTTCTCACCTCCGTCACATTTAGCTTAGTGACCATGGTGAGACTACTTGTTCGGAGGCGAGACTTACTTTGGAATGAACCAAAAACTCACGTGTTTGTAAAGGAATCAACCTATATAAAGCATGATTACAAAATATATACTTTTAAGGAAAGTAAATTGAATGAATCGGACATTATTTTGCTGAAGTGTGCAAGATTTAGGACAGAAATTTCAAAATAAATGATCAAATCGTATTAAAATCATAATTTCTATTAAGTCCTTTTTTCAGCAGAATAATCGTTTGGTTTGGGTTCGTTAATGTAGGCTAAGCGAGGTTTTTTATTAAATTTATTGGTTTTTGCAGAAATACAGGTTTTTAGTAATTCAGTAAGTTACAATTTGTTAAATGGAACAATTACGGTAGCAATTACAACATTTTTTTTTTAATATTGAAATAAAACTTTGGTCATTATATCCAGTCGGCAATAATAGGTTTGTGAAGCCGAGTTTGTAAAGCCGATTTATAACAAAAATAAGATTATTGACTTAATACCTGAAGCAAAGCACCCAGGTAGAATTCGGCGCTGCTTTGATAACTAAAAAAAGGCAGTAAGAGTATTTGTCAAACAGGAACATCTTATTCATGAGTTACATCAGTTATCTCAAGTCTGAAATTCTGCTTAAGTTAGTAATATTAAAATTGATTTGGCTGATCGCCTGCGCTTCTGTAACTGATATCTCACCTCCGTCACAATTTCTCACCTCCGTTCGTACTACTTTTTAGCTAATAACTCATAAAAAATTAAATTGTAATTTATATTTGTGCGTGGTAAGTATTAATGAAACCAATATCAGCATGCACAAATCAATTTAAAAGTTTTAGTACCGTTAAATTAATTTAATTATACAGTGTTTATCAAGCAAAACAAATAAAAATTGAACACACACATCTATTTTGGTATAGAAATTCGTTAAATATAGGTTTAAAATTATTTAGTCACTGTCAGCGGGACAAAGAAGATGTATTTTTCAGAAATGCCAAGATAGTTTTGTAAATTACGTAACACATTATTTTTGAAGAATTTATTTTTGTGTGGCTGAGGTGAGGTGATCGGTATACCCAAAAAAATACAAAAAGTGTTAAAAATAGATAAATCGTTGTTAAACTTTGTGCTTAGTTCCTTAACATGATCACACACACATATATCTAGCTTGCGAACTTATTTTCAATAAAAAAAATAAAAATCGATATTCGAAGATCTTCAACTCTCTATTTTGCATCATTTTCAAAAATTGGCTCTAAAGCCGTCTCTTTAAAATGCTTATTTCCGATTATTTAAAGTAATTAAAAATATATATATTTTCAGTAGTCTAATAAAATTATCTTGATCATCTACTTTTGAAACCACAGCTCTCACTTGAAACTAGATTTTCCTGCATTCTTTTCTTCTGTGTTTTATATTTTTTGTGCTGCAGATCTTCGTGAGTTATGTTTGAACCTCCTTATCTTACTTTGATTCTGATTTATCTAAAGTTGTAAATGATTAAGGATTGATTAATATCGTGGCTTAAGATGCGCCTGATATGCCTGAATCTGGATTCAATTGCCGACTTGGACTTGCATGTTTTTTTCTCTCTTCAGTGTATGTTTATCTTCTTTTTAACGACTTGTTCTATGGTCGGCGACATAGTAACTTCCAAGCATTGCCAGATATAGGAGTGTGTGCGACGGTTTGTCACTATGCATCAGAAAAGAATCCCTAACAAAAATCTTAATTTAAATAAATACTAAGATATTAATAATAACTTTATTTAGTAAATTTTAATATAAAAGTGATATAATTATAACATTACGTCATATGTGAATTAATATTAGATAGAAATTTAGATAATGATCAGAAACGATGTGCAGTAAGCAATTTAACGGATTCAATCATGGCGGTGTCTCCCCCGTCAAAATCGTATCGACGACCCGGTCAAGGGAAAGCTTTGAACAGTCAAGCGAAGCAAATCTTATAATCCTTCGCATTCCATTCGTGCCATCGTGGAGCAATATTGAGACTACCTCCTTACCATTGCGAACATAACCCTATCGAGCAGGTGTGGAGTCAGTTGAAAGGATATGTAGCAGCTGAAAATCGCACTTTCAAGTTGAGCGATGTTGAAACACTTGCCCACACAGCTGTCACAAAAATTTCAGCGCAATTATGTGGCACACATTAAGAAAGTAGAAGAAAAACTATGGAATATTGATGGTCTCGTCGATAAAGATGTTAAAAAGGTAATCATACACTTGAATAATAACTCAAGTACTTCTGATTCAGATCGAGAACTGAGCAGCGAAGACTAGAAAAGTCCTTGTCAGGACTAACAAATAATAAGAAAGAGGAATCAATTCGTTTTTCAAAAATTACTTTGTATTAATAAAAAACATATAAAAACTAATAATTAAAAAATTAAAATAAAATAAAAAATAACATTTTTTTTTTAAACTAACAATTTTTTTTTTAAAGAGACCAACTCTAAGGCAATTAAGAAATCAATATTGAAAACACTATTATTTAATTTCTATAAAGTTCATTCTCTGCAATTCCTTAATGATAACTTTATAATAACAATGATCATAATTAAAATAAATTATTAAGAACTTATTAACTATAAAATTGATATATTCACTGAACATGAATTAGAATATCAACTTTTCTTAAATATTGTCAATAAAATTATTCAGTATTTAGCATTGAAATTAACAAATAGTGTAGATCCTAAATATTTAAAAAATAAACCACGGCTCCCTTGCAATTAACGGATTAAATCTAAGCTGTTAGCTTCCCCCATATGGAGTTTAAATCAGCCCACCGCGTAGGAATACTTTTTCCCCTTCTGTGATGCGGCGCTAACACTTGTAATGCTTGGAAGTTACTGTGTCGACGACCATAGATTTCAGCCATTGTTTCTGGTATATCTTAGCCCCTGCCGCTTTTGTACCTTTGAAACTGCACTGATGTGCAAACACGTTTCCTCTTTGAATATTTTCTGAAACGGGATCTATTTTCGTATTATGAGTTTTTCAGTTCTGTTTTGAAATAGTTTAATCTAATCTAGATAAGAAAGCAATGTATTGTTACTTTTTATTCCAAAAAGCTACTAAATAAAATTAAGGAATAACAAAATTAATATGTTATATTAGATCCGAATAATAATTAAATTTTTTATAAGGCAGCTTTATTTTTACAAAAAGTCAATGTATCGAGGTGTACGCCCTGATAACAAACTATGTAAAGTCTTGTAGATATCAATTGCTACTGGATGTGAGTTGATCTACTCTTAAGCATTATTATACATCATCCTAACAACACGGAGAGCAGCCATTTTTGAGATTATCAATTAATAGCTAATTTAATTCTTAAGCAAATAAATTTCATAATGTTAATGAACTTAATAAAATTACCATCAAGGAGTTTTTATGTTTGCAAGATTTGTTTGTTATTTAAGATTTTACGACACTACCTGCAGGAGACTTGACTGTATAAGAACTGCTTCATACATCGATTAATGCATTCTTCGACATCAACTCCATCTTTACAAGGATATAAGGGATGATTTAGATTGATTTCCTGAAAAGAAAATAATTTAACAGAATAATTAACTAGAGATAAACTCTTCACATCTAGTTGCCGCAGTTATCATTTAATTAATTTTCGTATCATTAGTTCTTTATTTTAACAATAAAAATAAATCTTTTTTACTTAAAAAATTCTTTTAACAATCATGTATCTAGTTATTTTGTGAAAAATAAAGCTTCTGAGAGAGAGAACTCAAAAATAACAATTATGAAATAACAAGATAAAAAGGTTAAGGGCAAAGACACTGAATGCATTGGATGTACGCAGAACATTACTTGGTAGGATAATTGACAGACATAAAACATCACAAATAGGTTAGAAGAAATAATAAAATTCTAATATTTTTACCTTTAAAATTGTAATTAAATTGAACTTCAAGCTTAATTCCGAATTTTTCTTCTTTTTAATTAACTAATTCAGACTAATTCAGTTTTTCCTCCAATATTGGTAACAAAATTTGAGTGTGATTACAAAGACCCTGATTTTTTTTAAAAACTAGGCTTATTAATTTATCTTCAAAGTAGTTCAATTTCAATAGTTAGAAATGATTTTTGAGAAATTCCCCAAAAACATTAATAATTGAAAACTGAAGTTAACTATGAACATATTGTTTATCTAAGAGAATGGGGACATGTAGCCTTCATTATTGTTGATAATGTTATTGTGTATCAAATTGGTACACTGTGTTAATTCGAATGTTGCTATTTGAATCTGATATTCCCAGTTTGCAGCTATCTGAAGATTCCTTAGGAAAAAAGGAGAAAACCTATGAGATAAAAGAAGAAGTTGCAAATAGGAAGCAGAAATTTAAACCTTTATTTTATATTTCTACATGTATTACAATTATGACTATTAACCTTATTGCTAATTGTATTATAATCTCTAATATCTTTTAAATTATTTGTTTCCTCCAGGCTAAATGCAGTTCCTTTTCTTTTTAAAACGCAACATTTTTCTTTTCAGTAAATTAATAGTATATTTAATTTGTCTTTTGAACTCACTTCTGATTTTCTACGTTTTCTTTTTAAATTTCATTTGACACATAATTCTCTTTATGGTTTATTATAACTGTGTAATAATAAAATTAATCGTTGATGTAACCATAAACCAATGCTCTATACTAAATGCTGCAGCCGAATTGGTTTCAAGTTAAATGCGTTTGCTTATCTCGCCATAAAATAATGGTCTGCTGATGCTATTTTCACTGTACAGTGTGTTAAGGTTCAGAGGTCACCTTTAACTAATACCATACTCGCTTAAATATATTACATCCTAGGAATTTATTATTCGTAGGAAAATTTTAAAGAATTATAAGTGAGCTTTTTCTTTAAATAAATAAAATCACTTCATCTTTATAATAACTGTGAACATCAAAAAAAGACTACAACTCCTTGATTCCATCAATTAAAGTAATACAAACTTTTATAAATTTTTCAAATACAATGAAACCAATAGATGTAAGGGTGGCTAAATTGGAGACTTTATCCTTTACGTCAACTCCTTTGTTTTTATTAATGTTTTTTTGTAGTTCTGCTTTTGATGGCTGCTATGAGTTTTCTATCTTCGTCACTTTATTCATAATGAAAGATTAATGTTTATGGCGGAAAAATTATGCATAAATAAAGATACTGGAAATAAGAAGTAGGAGAAATAAAAGAAGTTCTTAAACCTTTTTTTTTTTTTTTTTTTTTTTTTTTAAGCCATTTCTGGCTATTAGACTAATCCAGGGTAGTCGAATCTCCAACACTGAGCAGGTGGGTTGGGAGATATATTTTATACCTAATGCCAGGTGTTCTGGAACAGATACTGAGAGGGTTTAGATGGAAGTATTAGATTAATTTAATTGGATAAGTAGTTTTGAGAGAATATAGGAAATTTAGAAATTTCATTTCAAAAATTACCGAATTTTAAAAATTGTTAACTATTCATTAAATTGTCATCAACTTATCTTTCTCTATCCTTTCAGTTATTTAAATTAATTCAAGGAAGTCAGGAAATGATAATATCCGGCTACATTAATTCAGTGGCGTAGCAACGCCTTTGGGGGCCCGGGGTGGGAGTTACATTATTCCACAACCAAAAAAAAGGGAATCTCTATTTCAACCACCAAAAATCTGGTCGGGATAGTTGGGTGGATGGGACTCCTAGGCTGGCTGATGGGGCCCCTCTCAGGCGGGGGCCCGGGGCGGACCGCCCCCCCCCCCCCTTGCTACGCCACTGCATTAATTAATGATTCACTGGTTCAGACATTAATAAAAATACATACAGTAAAACCCCGTTATTACGCTCGTCAAGGGACCATGAACTACAAGCGTAATAAGCGGGATAGCGCTATAGACGGGAAATGATTTATGAGATGGGGAAACATTTAGACACCATTTTGCAGGAAAGATACTTGATTCTGCAATAGATATAGTGCAAATGTGAGCTTATTTCCTATTAAAAAAATCTTTGATTGTGGTTTGCCGTGTGTGTGTGCTACTGTTATGAATTATGACATTTTCAATGCGGTTCAAGTAACTACTACCATCAATTGATACACCACTAGGAGCAAGACTAATATATTTTCGGAGCAGATTTAGTGTACTGCCCGCTATTTCATGCGCCTTTTCTTGAATGATTGGGCCACTTAATGAACTGATGCATCACGGGACTGACGAATCCATTCAATTAGAATTTTCTCGGCATCTTCATATTTTCCACACTTTACTTTTTTACGTTTGCAACCACCCTTCGCTGCATTGGTAATTCCATTCTTATTTTTTATTATTGTTCTCAGACTGGATGAGGGAATTCCTAGAGATTCTGCGAAATCCTTCTGACTAAGTGTAGAATTCTCGTCGTACTTACGGAGAATTTGCAATTTTTCACTTACAGAAAGGGATTTCCGCTTCGAAATTTTGCACTAACTTACTGTATCACAGACCCGCACTTCAAAGAGTTAAAAGATTCCCTCCTACCAGGGAAAGAAAAGAATCATTAAAGTGTTACATTTCTTTTCGATACAAAATTTCCGATATAAAAAAAGCGCTACAAGCGGGATTTGAAGCGTTATAAGAGGGTAAAAGTATACAGAGTTACGTAGAAAATTCCAGGGACCGTAGGAAAGGAGCGTAAAGAACGGGATAGTGCTATAAGCGGGAGCGTAATAACTGGGTTTTACTGTATTAAAAGACTTTGTCATCTTTCTTTTTATTATGCTTTAGGTCAGTTAATCTTGGTTGCTGTGTTCAGTCATTCAGATTTATTACTTACTGAATCTGTTTTGTGACAATTCTGAGAAAGGAATTATCTTAAATCCGTTATTAAATTCGTTATCTCTTCTGTCAGTGATAATGGTTGGGTTGCTCATGAATCGTTGTAGGGTATCAGCAATTTATAAAACCGCATGCATCTATAAATTCTCAAATAGAGGCTTCAATGAATATATTCATTAGTACAATAATTTAACAAAGGCATTGATTTTTTTTTATAATTATTTATCCTCCGATAAAATAAAATTTATTCAAAATTGCTGATTCGGTCTTACAAAAACTTAAGAACTGATTTTAATTAAGTGAATCGTACAATTCATCCAAAGCACTATCATATATTCCTATTTCAAAATAAAAATCATTTTTTCCTATTTTTAATTTTCTTCTGAAATGTAATCTTGATTAAAAGCAGATGACACACCCTGTATATCGCGAAAATGAATGACCTATTGTGTAATGAAAGTACACATGGAATATTTTAAATATATATATGTATATATATATAAAGCTTCAGCGGCTAACACTCGTTTTTTCGAGATATTTCACATTGTTTCCATCGATTTTCGAGTATTAACTTCCTAACTTAATGTTGTCAGTTTTTATGATAATGTTTGTGTAGCGTGATTCGTAAGACATCAGGCTTAAAATCAAACGATCCGGCGTTCGATTCTGCAGGGGGGGTGAGTTGTTTTTTGATATTTACTTTTTTTAAATTTTTTTACCCTTTTGTTCTTATTTGTTTAAAACAATATAGATTTTTCTTTTCTTTTTTTCCCCGGTTATGTTATGAATATTAAGCGGAAAAGTAATATACAATTAGAAATAAATAGATAATATTCTCAAAGGATGGAAAATATTATTCTCCTTAATTTATTTTTTTGTTAGAAGTATTTTAATTTACTAAATATAAAATATATATAATATAACATAATGAATGTATATATAATATACATATATAAATATGCAACTTAATTAAAACTTATTTTATTCTTGGAGGTCCCATTCCTTTCCCCACCTTTACTAATACTAACCTCCGTAATTGGACCTAGGGTTTTATAATGACTACTCTCCACTGATGATCGGCAATGTACCGAGAAACAGCTGTTTGGAGATGTCACTACTGCACTGATAAACACTAGGTCCACCTTTTAATGTGTTTAACCACTTTTTAGGCGCTTTTTATTTCTTGTTTGATGCGCATAGAAATCTCATTGCGGCCAGCGGAGACTGGCACATGAGTTTCTATTCTTTTATTTTTATTGTGTATTTCTTGTCTTTAATTTTATTCTTGGAGGTCCCATTCCTTTCCCCACCTTAATTTGTCTATTTTCTTTCCTGTACTAATATGCTTTTCTTTTGACGTTTTAATACTTCAACCATTAAAATTGATGGTTAAGAATTTTTAAAGTATTCATAATAATTTAACAGTATATACAGTAATGTTTCTGATAACCAAGTTTTATAAATTCAATCGATTCAATTATTTATCGTGATAATTCTTTAATGGTCATACCTTTTTTAATTAAAATTACTTTAGTACTAATTTCCTTTAGAAAAATTAATTTTTTATGTTCATACTTCATAATACTAATAAACAAAATCCTTATTTCAGGATTTTTATTGCATAGTTCAACAGTTGAACAATTGATAGAGTAAGGGAGGGGATTGTCGGATAGGTCTGGTAATGTTGGATTTCAATTATCATGTCCATCCAGTGGTGTTATCTGGTGTGAAAGTAATTAA
>JAFIDM010031439.1:0-10497 GCA_023159025.1 Thereuonema tuberculata | reverse complement strand
TAAATTCAACCGATTGTAAATACCAATTGTAAATAAAAAAAAAAATACCTGTTCTAGTTCACTTTTCAGTTCACTTCTCATTTACCGGGTTATGGGCCCAGCACGCTTCCACTGCGCAAATTACCTTAATTTTGGAGGCTATTTTATATAGTGACTGAAGTGATACTATAGAGAATAGGTGTGGAACCGCACGAATCAAAAGTACAGGTGACTCACACTAGTTACGGACTAATTGCCTTTAGCAATATGGCCGAAATCGACAGTGCAAGTTGTGCAATGAGTATGTTCAACGGATCAAACTACTCAACATGGCGCATAGGGATGAAAAATACCCTCATGAGAGACGGCTTATGGCGAGCTGCAAATATGTCTCAATCAGAGATTGAAAGCATTGAAGAAAAGGCAGAAAAACGTAAGGTGAAAGACAAATCAGAAAAGGCTTATGGTGCAATTATAGCTATGCTGAAATTACGTTTCCGGTTATTGGTGAAAGAACAATCTGATCCCTATAAGCTTATCAAAGAATTGGACGATAAGTACAATAAGTTGGATTGTTTGAAAATATCCAGACTGAAACGAAAACTTTATGAAAGTACACGATTCAAAGGATGTGAAACTTTGGAAAGAGAAATTATGAATCTAAAATTATTACTAAATGAATTACACCAAATTGGGGGAGAAATGCCTGAGAATGAATTATGCTGGATGGTCCTTTCTGGTTTACCTAAAGAAATGAGATCCACTGCTCAATGTTTGTCTCTTAAAGAAGATACGCCCGAATTTACGTTTGAAATCATTATAGACAGAATTCTGCATGAAATTGACAGAGATAAAGTAGAATGTCAAGAAGAAACGGAACATGTAGCAATTAACGCATATCGTACGAGGACACCGCAAAACCAATTCTCAAAACGGGAAAATCGAAGATGCTTTAATTGTAACAAATTGGGACACATAGCACGAAATTGTCGCTATAAAGAAAAGAGTTTTTCTAAGGAAAAGAGTAAGACATTTGAAAGTCAAAAACCTCAGAGCAAGAAATCAGTATCCAGTAAACAGATAAACGCATACTCTGGAGTAACCATAATGAACGCTAGTAATCGTTCAACAGTGAGTGTAAATACTGATTCATGGTTATTAGACAGTGCAACTACGAATCACATTTGTTGTAAGCTAGAAAATTTTAGTGATTACTGTGCATTTGAAGACCCCATTAATATACATGGAGCATCGGTTGAACCGATTCAAGCGATTGGAAAAGGTATCGTGGAACTACGATGCAAGGTGTCTCGTTATAAACACGTTAGATTGAATCTACATAATGTATATCATGTTCCCAATTTGGGCTTAAACTTAATCTCTGCACCTCAGCTAGCGCAAAAGGGATTCCTACAAACAATTGAAGGTAACCATTATACTGTTACAGATAGTAAAGGATTATGGGTACTTAAAGGAATACTCAATGAAAATTTGTACCAAGCTGACGTGGAGATATGGAGAACACAACAACATTCATTTGTAATGACGAAAGAAGACCGGACAACCCTTTGGCATGAGCGCATGGGACATCCTTCGTTTAAGAAAATGAAGTTAGTCGAAGAAAAGAAATTACTCCGAGGAATAGAAAACATTTCAACAAATTTTGAATTGATATGTGATGCATGTAAATTAGGAAAACTGACCGACAGAGCCCATCACCAATTACGTCAGATCAGATCTACCGAAACAATGGAAATCATTCACACAGACGTATGTGGTCCTATCAACGTTCCTAATAATTATCAAGCTCGATACATTCTTACGTTTACTGATGACTACTCCCGAAGGTCGTTCATTTATCTACTAAAGACAAAAGAAGAAGTACCGAGAATAACAAAGATTTTTATTCAATTTGTGGAGAATCAAATGAATAAAACCGTAAAACGTCTGATGTCAGATCAAGGAAAGGAATACATCAATCAAAGCTTACAAGAATTCCTTCAAAGTAAGGGAATAAAGCATCAGTTTGCGTCGCCCTATTCCCCGCAAAGTAATGGCATAGCAGAAAGATACAATCGTACATTACTGGATTGTGCTCGTTCGCTACTGATAGCATCTAAGTTGCCCGTCAACTATTGGATTTATGCAGTTGAAACTTCGAATTACCTACTAAATCGCACCCCTCACGAGAGCATTGATAATCAGATTCCATTAAAAATTTGGAATGGGAATAATTATGTTCCAAGTGTAAAGCACATCAGAAAATTTGGAAGTCTAGCCTATATCAGGATTCCCAAGGCACGTCGGACACATAAATTTCAAGAGAGAGCATATCGAGGAATTTTTGTGGGTTATTCCTCCAAGGTGAGAGGGTATAAAATTTGGGTGCCTGAAAAAAACAGATTAGAAGAAACGCGCAATGTGTACGTTAATGAGAGACAAATGGGTTCAGATTTATTAAAGTTAAAGAAAATTAATCCTGAAGATTATATTGATATGTTATCAAATCCAAATAGACAAAGCCAAGAAGATCAAAGTTCTGATGAATCTGAAAACGATGAAGTAGCTAGATCCTCAGAGGAAGAAACAGATAAAACTGCTGATGAAGTAATGCAAATGCAACTTCGTTCTGGAAAAGTAACAAGTACACAGCAACCAAAGTTGAAGTCTTATCACGTAAGCATAAAGGAACCGAAGAATTACATAGATGCCATTGAAGGTGAAGAAAGCAAGCGTTGGATATCCGCAATTGAAGAAGAACTTCGTAATATTGAATCCCACCAGACATGGAAGAAGGTCCGAATACCGAAATACGCTATCCCCCTAACATCAAAATGGATTTTCCGTGTCAAGTACCACCAAGATGGAAGTGTGAACCGCTATAAGGCACGCCTAGTAGTAAACGGTTTCGCACAGAGAAAATATATGGATTATGAGAAAACATATGCACCAACACCATGCATGACAAGTATAAAATCTCTCCTAGCCATAGCTACTAACCAGGGCTGGATAATTGAACAATGTGATATCAACGCTGCATATTTATATGGAACCCTGAATGAAGAAATTTATTTGATTATGCCCGAAGGAGTGAGCTACGACAAGTCAAAATATGATGGCGTATTGTTAACCAAAGCTCTCTATGGGTTAAAACAAGCAGGTAGACAATGGTACCTAGAACTTAGAAACAAGCTAAGAAGTATAGGCTTCAGAAATATAGAATCAGATCCTTGCGTGTATGTCAATATGGAAGGTGAGGCTAAAGTGATTGTTATCGTCTACATTGATGACTTCCTTATCATGAGTCCTTGTAATGATGCAGTGGAAATAACTTTGAAGAAACTTGAAAAGATATACAAAGTGAAGAGACTAGGACAGATAAATGATTTTCTAAGTATGAAAATAATGTACGATAGGTCAAACAACCGAATGGAAATTTCTCAAGAGAATTATATAGAAGAGCTATTGGAAACCTCCAAAATGAAGCACTGCAAAGGGATGAGTACTCCTCTAGATACAAGTGTTAAAGCAAACAATGAAGAAATAAAATTGTTGAATCCGAAGGAACAAACAATCTATCGAAGCTTAGTAGGAAGTTTGAATTATTTGTGCAATTCATGTCGACCTGATTTGAACTATGCAGTAAATCGTTTATCGAGAAAAAATGCTAATCCCTCAGAACAAGACTTTAGTCAGCTAAAAAGAATAATGAGGTACTTGAAAGAAACAAAATCTTTGAAATTAGTTTATTCTAGATGCGATAAACAAATGATAGCTTTTTGTGATGCAACGTGGGCAGACGACAAAGATGACCGAAAATCTACCTCCGGCTGCGTGATCATGCTAGGAAATGGACCCATACACTGGGTGACTCGTAAACAACGTGTCGTGGCGAGCTCAAGTCAGGAAGCGGAATATATTTCATTGGCCCAAGGCGTTTCTGAGATCAAATCAGCGAGCAACATATTAATTGAAGTCCACGAATCAGATTTCATAGTAAAACCAATTACACTCTTCTGTGATAATCAGGCAGCTATACAGTTAGCTACCAACACCGTTAATAAGAGTAGAAGTCGCCACATTGATATTAAGTTTCACATCATCCGAGAAGCAGTCGAGAACAAAGAATTATCAGTGGAATATATTGAAACCTCGAAAAACATTGCTGACGGATTAACCAAAGCACTAGGTCCACAAAAGATAAGTAAATTTATTTCTCTATTAGGAATGACGTCATAGTAATGATAAACATTTAATCCACATTAGAAGCAGGGGGAGTTGTGAAGTGATTATTCTTGAAATAATTAATAAGTGATTTTAAAAAGCTTCTCATGCAAATTAAATTTTATATTAAAATAATGGAAGAAACAAAATTAAATTTAAATATATGACGTAATGGAAAATCGCCTATAAAGGAACGAGCCCGCCTCGTTTCCAGTCTCTCTCTCTCTCAGTCAACCAGCCAGTCAGTGCGTGTGTCACGAGAAGTTAAAAGCTGCGATGCCTCCCCGAAGAAATGAAGCAAAAACGTCACGATGACGCAATCCAGAAGAGAGCCTCAGACGAAGTCAAGAAGAGCGATTGCGCAGAAGCGAGAAGAATCAGCTGACGGTTAGTAGTCAGGCGGTGATTCCAACACGAAGCAAATACGGTTCGTAAGAAGCAAAGGAAAACTACGAAGGAATTAAGACGTTATCAAGGCGAAGAATAAGGCTCATTGGATCGTTTAGAGAAATCCACGCATTCAAAGGAATCCATTCTACAAGTAGTAGAATTAAAGCCGGGAGCGCAAAATTCAACGGGAATTTATGAACGTCGCAACTTCAGCTCGAAATCACACAAGGAACAGAAGGTAATATTTCTGTTTATTATTTCGTTAGAAAAGCCATTAATCGTTAAGTGCTAAAGAATAATAAAACGTAACAAAGAAGAATATTAAAGCTTAATGATCATACAAGTGAAGTAGAGAAATAATATTTATTGCAAATCACGGAAAAAGAAAAATAATTAATTATTATGCAACTGTGAAATTAAATGCATAATTATATTAATGCTACAATGATATAATGACTATGCAATTATTATTAAGCTTTAGTGTAACATTACTAATGCAGTGATATATTCAATATTAATTATTCAGTGTAAATTAATACATTGTTGTTGAAAGTGTTTATTCCAGTTTATTGGCAGATAAGAAAGGAACTTTATGTGAAAAACGGAACTCTCACGTGGAATACGAAGTAGTCACAACATTGCGGCATCCCAGGGTACAAACGAGATGGAAAATTCAAGTAGATGTGTTTCATCGTACCATTCGAACAATGTATAAGAATTTCTAGTCTTATAATCAAGTGTTGAGATATTTAAATTTGAAAGACTTACCTGTTTATTTATTCGTCCTATTTTCAGGTTGATAAATTCAACCGATTGTAAATACCAATTGTAAATAAAAAAAAAAATATCTGTTCTAGTTCACTTTTCAGTTCACTTCTCATTTAAATACTATAGCAATTCTGTACGAAAACACGCTCTCTCTTTAGCTCTCCCTAGTGAGAACCGCCGTAACCATAAAAATTCCCGGCAATATTGGTTCAGGAAAAAAACTGTGTTCGCGCTTGATAAAGTTGTCTGCAATCAAATTGGGCCAACTTGTCCCAATCATATTGCCATAAAATCGCTCCGTGTTCGCCTAGCTTAAAAGAATGGTACACATCATATTTGGTAAATGTGAAAAGAAGTATCTGAATGGCCAGACCACATAAGCCTGGTTTTCATCATTGTTTTTCACCGTTTCAAATATGCTATGAAAGAAATTGGATGAAATAGTGCATATGATTGGCAAAGCATTTCTGAAGCCAAGAACCAATCAGCGACGAGCTCTAAAACTTTTGATTTCTTTTTTGTTACAGTTTAAAGAAGCCTTTACACAGTATAATTTCAGTAGAATATTGACTGAATTTTAAGAAGTTGTCAACCTGTGGGAAACTGCATGTATATTATATTTTAGAATCTCTAGCATTTAAATAGAAGTGGAGCGCATTTGGAATGCAAGTTGTGAGTTTTCGGAGAACAAAAAATACTCTCACAGTCCTTTGTGAATCCTGTTTCGCTTCAACAAGAAATGAAGAATCTCTTTTAAGAAACTGATATCTGTACAGCCTGATGCATAGAATGAATATATTTCAGTAAAAACATTGTTTTGTTTTGTCTTCAAGGATAATCTCATTCGTAATAACCTTGGATTCAGTCGAAGTGGTGGGAAAATGGTGCCAGCAGCTTCGTTGCCACTGAATATGGGGATCTGCTTCGTTTACTGATACATCACAGCTTCACTGGCCATGAATGGTGCTCACTAATGACCTTTCTAAAGATATTTCAATGATGAAACTGGTGAAGCGAATCATACGATCAAAGAGCTTCAATGATGAGTGTCAGTAAATAAACTATTATGAAAATAGGATCATATGAGTGTTATCATGCCTTTCCTTTGATTTGAATTTATCTTACAGTCAAAGAAGGACATGACACTATTCTGAAATGAAATTCATGACATCAAACTTTTTTTTCGTTTACTGAAAGCCACATCATTGAGGTTTTACTCCTTCAAATTCCTTTGAGTTTTTATATTTGTTGCTTTTAAACAAAGTCATGTCGTTCAGGGAATGAATAGATGAATGCCAACTACTTATCTATTAAAACAACAGATAAAAATATACCTGAAAGAGGGTACTGGTTTACGTCAGAGTATTGTACAACATTAAATACATTGCCAAAATATTCCCCTGCCTCCACTGGAAGGTGCTCATGATACAGGTCGGCCATTACGTAATCTAGATCTAATCACCAATCCAGCACAATT
This sequence comes from Thereuonema tuberculata, assembly GCA_023159025.1. Classification (NCBI taxonomy): domain Eukaryota; kingdom Metazoa; phylum Arthropoda; class Chilopoda; order Scutigeromorpha; family Scutigeridae; genus Thereuonema; species Thereuonema tuberculata. The sequence goes on along the minus strand of JAFIDM010031439.1, from coordinate 3,659 downwards.
TCGATAATGTTAGTTCCTAGATCACTACCACATTAACTTCCCGTGTTGGCAACTGCGATTTTTGTGACTACAGTTAATAATACCTGTGCACTTATACTTATTTAACCCCTATAATTGTGCTTCTCATGTAAACAGCAGTTGCGAACCTGAGGTATGCGAAAAAAAAATTGTTAAATGGCAGAAAAAGGCACATATGTCAACAATGTAAGACAAGAGACAAGACAGAAGTTGGCAAATTAATTCAACATTATGGTGAGAGGCAGTGCATGTTTTCATTACTTGACCTTGAGAAAAGCCCACATTATCCCTCCCTTAACAGTGTTTGGTGACACTGTAAATGTATACATATTGTTTGCTCATCTTATTATTATACTGTTGTAGTCGAGAAACCAACGACGGAAGTCGTTCGTTATGCGCTCACCTTCATGTGATTAACTTTAAAACATCTCCCAAAGAAGGCCCGAGGTACGGGGCCGAAATATCGAGATTATATCTCATCCCGGAGTGAGGAAATCCCTCATCAAAAGGACATATACAGTATCATGTCTCACTCCTCCTTCAGGACCAAACTATATTATACTGTTTTTAAATCATGGTACTGACCCATTTATTTCCAGTTACAAACAAATAAAATTGAAATAACAGCAACTTTATTAATTAAAAACATCTTGCTAATATTTGAGGTACAATTTGTGAAAATGGGCTATCAAGGGATGCGCAAGAAGAAAAAAAAGGGTTGGGAACCACTGCTGTAAAACATAAGCACTGTATATTGTCTAACCTACAACAGTATTTATGTGTACTAATATTACTTCATTAAAGTTTCAATTGCCTTCCTTTTTTTTTATTTACTTTTGCCTATTGTACAGTATTATATAAATGGCTTATATGTACCCTACGGCAAGTTATCTACTTAAAAACACTTTTAAGCGAATCATCAGATAAATCATAATCCAGTATATCGCAGGTCCCAAAGATGCCAGATTAGTAAACAGTAGTACTGCGAAGTAAAAGTAACAATAATGCTGATATTCGATGCATATAATTTAAAGAAATACGTAAATTACGATAAACTAGGCCTCATTTTTAAGTTAAAAAAATACCTGCTTTCCCTAGATTATTTATATATTTAGAATTGTGTTCCAATTATTATTATATTATATAAAAGCGCTATTCTTCTGTCATTGTCATAAGACTAAGTTTTTCCAATTTTGTGACCAAACTTTAAGAGATAGATTGGTCATGTAAATGGATAAAATGTAGATCTTTTTAAGACAAACAAAATGCTTCAAAAATCTTTCAAAAAAAGTTTTTGGTTTCCAAGATGTCACCTTTTAAAGCAGTGCTCCGCAACCTTTTCTCACCTACGGCACACCAAAGTTTTTCCTAGAATTCCGCGGCACATCAAAAGCTAAATATATAGATACATAATATATAGATATATATACAAAGCATACTTCGCTTTGTAGTATTGTTTTACTTATTTTATTTATTTATTTATATTATTTATTTATAGTATTATTGTAGAAAAATTATTTAGTTATAATATTGTCTTATTTGACCGCGTCACACCTGTACCGGCTCACGGCACACCATTGTGCCGTGGCACACCGGTTGCGGAGCACTGTTTTAAAGGGTCAAATTTTGACTTTTTCTCAATTTAAACAAAAAGTATAAAAGTTGGAAGAGAACATTATATTGAGAAAATGTTGGTATTTGAAAGTTCTATCGAACGGTATATCAGTCATTAACAAACGTTTCTGCGTTTTGAAGATACATGCAAAAATGAAGTGTTATTGCTGCAACCCCACGTTTCAGTGCCAACGCGCAATACACCTGAGTTAAGCAGAGAAGCCCACAACGAGCTGGGAAGTCGTGTATTCTCCGATCTCCATATTAATTTGCTAAATAAATAAAGGTGTTTTTTTTTTTTTTTTTTAATGCTATACATGCAAGGGTTCCGGAGCGAAGCGATGGAACCCGTCTTGTATATTATAAAAACGGTATTCTGTCTGTCATAAGATTCTCAGTTTTTCCAATTTTGTGACCAAACCTATAAAAGATAGATTGGTCATGTAAATGGATAAAATGTACATCTTTTTAAGACAAACAAATTGCTACAAAAATCTTTCGAAAATCTTTTTTTGGTTTCCAAGATGTCGCCTTTTAAAGGGTCAAATTTTAACTTTTCCTCAATTTAAACAAAAAGTATAAAAGTTGGAAGAGAACATTATATTGAGAAAATGTTGATATTTGAAAGTTCTATCGAATGATATATCAGTCATTTACAAATGTTTCTGAGTTTGCAAGATACATGCAAAAATGTGATTTTTAGCTTTAAATTTTTGGTGTATGGCGCCAACCCACAAAACATTTGAGTTATCCGGAAGAGCCACAACGGGCTGGTCTCCGTCGATCTCAATATTAATTTGCTAAATAAATAAAGTTTGTTTTTTTAATACTATATATGCAAGGGATCCGGAGCGAAGCGATGATACCCGGCTATTATTATTAAATATTATAAAAATGCTATTCTGTCTGTTAGTCTATAAGCAAAATGAATAATCAATGAGGTTAACAAAACAAAATTCATGAAAAATCTACTTATATAAAAAGAAAAGTCCTGATTCATCAACACCCACCCCAAACCCTTGGTCCTAGAAACCTGAAATTCTGCACAGAGGTTCCCTTTATGATGTAAACAAGGAATAAGGCCGGATTTTTCGAAATTCCCACGGGATAGGGAATAATCTGGCAAACTGACCATGAAGTGTGTGGCGGCAAACCCAGGTATGTGGCGCCAAATCGCAATACACCTGAGTTAAGCGGAGAAGGGCACAACGGACTGGGAAGTCGTATATTCTCCGATCTCAATATTAATTTGCTAACCAAATAATTTTTTTTTAATGTTATATATGCAAGGGTTCCGGAGCGAAGCGACGGTACCCGGCAAGTTATTTCAATATTTTATTATTAGTAGTAGAAATAAAACTCCTACAGCTAAATTAAAATAGCTTGAATTTAAGTACATAGAGATTTTAGGAAGAAATCTAATAAATTCAAACTTTTCAAAGTACTTCAACTTAAGTATATCTACAGAAACTGACTGACGATTTATTTAAGTCATTTTAATTTAAGAACTACAGCAAAGACAAAGATGATGTAAATTTCATATCGTCAGATAATTATTTTCTCTACATTAATGTTCTAAATGTAATCTTGTTATAAATTCTAAAACTAACTACGTCAATTAGTTTAAAATATACTTTTTAGCAGAAAGAAAGTTTACTGATGAAGCTTTCCGATTACAAATGTTTTAAAAACTAAAATTTGAAGATGTTTCATTTCATTCCCTATAAACCAGAATTTAATCTAAGTTAAAAAAATTAAAAATATATTCTCCTAAAACCAAATATCAGAACAGCTTTGACCTTCAAGACCACCCAATTTACATCAGCTGAGTTGGATTCAACTGATCATGGCTGCAAGGCCTTGTGGGCCGAAACTGTCTTGTTTCAATACTTTTAGAAAAATGTATTTTAAACCTTTTTAACTTATATGTAATCTTGTCTAATTTTATTTATGCACATTAAATCAACTAACCTAAGACAATGGAAGCACATGATAGTAACTAACTTTTTTTTTTTTTTTTTTTTTAA
>JAFIDM010031437.1:0-10501 GCA_023159025.1 Thereuonema tuberculata | reverse complement strand
TCATCTCCCCAGCTTGAAGTCTACTCCAGTCTCTAGCATTCATCACCAAGTAATATCTCAAGTAATAACACACAAAATTGAATATTTAGAAATAATTATTGTAAATTATTAAAATAACAGCTAAATTCAGTAATTAACTTTGAAAATATCAATTACCTTTTATTTATTTTTTACAAGAAATTTATATTTCAATGTTTCGATTTATCCCCAGCATTCTCTAATCTGTTTTTTTTCTTTGACCATAGTTCGTCTGGGGTATTACTGACATTGCAGTGCTACTCTACTGATATCGACGGCGAGAGAGCGTGTAGTCGTGAAATCACACTTTCAAACGCAGTCACAGTTAACTCAATTGGCATTGTTTTCCAAATCAAAATGATTCTATGTATTTCTTATAACAGATGAACTATATTTGCTTTTAGAAAACGAAAATCTTCTAAAAGATTTTCTTCTCAAATTTTTAATGCACGAAAATAGGGATTCTCGCATCCCGATTTCTAAATTCTTGCAATTGACGTTAATTTCCTTTATACATTTATAATTGCTTTTTGTTTAGTTTTTTCACACAAATTATTCGTTGTTGTCTTTAAAATATAAATAATAATGGAAATAAGTTCGCTTCTTTTCTATTGATATCTGTTTTCTCAAATATATTCGTTTCATCATACTGCCTCTAGTTGTGTTCACTGTTTCAGGAAATCATAGTCACAGTTCCGTTTAACTTTTATTAACTGGGATTTTCTTAGATCTGTGAAAAAAAGCGCAGTCCGTGAAATATCGCTCATCACTAAAGTATACAATATATTGGCAGAGTGCAAAAGTTTTACCCGTTTTTATTATCCATAAAGAAGAGCAAACAAACGCAAAACGAACAGTACCTATTATTGTGCATAATCCCCTTTGCTATCCAGGACCTCTTGCCATCTTTCTGGTAGGAGATGAATTCCTCGCCGGTAAAATTTCCTCCGGTTTCGAGTTAAAAAAGTCTTGGATGGCAGTTTTCACAGCATCAAGATTATCAAAATTTTCTGACTGAAGGAATTGTTCAACGCACGAAATAGGTGATTGGCAGTTGGTGCTAAGTCAGGAGAATAGGAAGGGTGTGGTAAAACCTCCCAACCAAAGCCTAGGAACTTTTGGCGAGTGATGACAGCAGCAAGTGGCCTGGCGCTATCGTGATGAAGGGTAACATCGCGACGATTGATGAGACCTGGCCGTTTTGCTACCAAATTTGAATGCAGCCTGTCTAACTGTAGACAGTAGAAGGCAGCATTGATGATTTAGTTGAGTGGCAGGACCTCTCAGTGAATTATTCCCTACACATCCCACTACACACTCAATAACACCTTCTGAGGATGAAGTTAAGCTTTCGAAGTCGATGCAGGCGGATCAGAAGGGCGACACCCAGTCCTACGACGCTTTACGTTACGGCACATAATCCACTTCTCATCTCCTGTCACAATTCGTGTCAAGAATGGATCATTTTTGTACTGGGAAAGCAAGGAAACACAGGTGGCGATTCGGTCATCCCGTTGATTAGCTGTCAGGTTAAGTGGAACCCAATGATCCAACTTTGTCGTAAAACCCACTTAACTAGCCGTCTCTAGACCTTTGTCCGGTGTAGGTTGAAGGTCTCTGCTAATTCTTTCACGGTTGGGTTCGGGCTATTCCTTATGGCTTGGTCAATATCGTCCTCTCCAACGTGTGATGGCCGTCCACTCTTAGCCTGATTTGGCAGCTTCTGTCTCCTTCCCTAAATTTACGAAACCATCGACATGTGCTTTCGTCTATTGCAGGGGTCGGGAACCCACGCCCAACGGGCCGCGGCCCACGAGGCGTCTTAAGATTTTCCTTTTTTTTGGTTGTTAAAATAATAATTTCTTTTTTTTTGGTTGTTCAAATAAGATTTTGGCCCTTTTTGGCCCAAGTGCGGCCCGCAGTAATCCCCACATAAAATATTTGGCCCTCTTACAACAAAAGGTTGCCTCTCCATAAACTTGACAAACATTTCGACATGCTCCGGCTGCCGTACTCTTGTTATCGAACTCGTATAACAAACAATGTCTTATATGCTCCTTCTCGCTTTTCATATTACACCCTCTGATATTTTTTTTGAGATGATCAACTTTGTGATACACGATGCATTTAAGTATATGTGAGGCATCCACACATTTGATTGGCGGACGATTTGCGTCTTTACAATGTCATGTTTGAGGGCAACTCCATTGCAAATTTTCATATCCAAAAATGGGTAGAACTGCTGCGGTATTTTGCAAAATACATAGTTGGTTAGCGAGAGACAACAAGAAAATTAGTCTTAGCAATATTAAAATCTTTAAAAGATTTATTGAAGTGGTCATTAAAAACAATTCTCAAACGAATGTACAGTTTTCAAAATAAAATGCAAATGTAGCACAATTAAGTTCAGTTCTTCCTTGCTAAATATCCTCTTCATATTTCTTAGTTCTTTTCTTATCTTTCACAATTAGTGTGATTAACAATTTATAATATTTCTAATAATAATAATAATACTAATAGCACGCTTCCTAATATTCATTAGCACTGCTTAATAGTAATGGTTGAATCTCTCTTTCAATCAAATGTAACTTTATGATTAATTTCCCCTTCATCATATGCGAGAGCTAAGTTCTTTAATTATAATGCAGTAACTAATCTACCAATGGCTTTTAACTTATTCACCTGTGTGACTAATGGAATCGGACTAATAGCTAATCAATTCACCTGTGTGAATAATCCTATCTACGAATTATAATGGCTTAGCACTTTCACCTGTGTGAATAATATAATATCTTTATACGCTCTAAAGATCACTTCAATCATATTACTTTCAATGGCTTGGTGAGATAATAATTCTAACTTCGGTATCACACACAAAGTTCTTTGCCGATGAAACAATCTTAGACACTGTATCTTCGTAATTCACTGCGTTTACGAATGCGGGGTTCCCTCCGAAATGGAATAAAAATTTACTACTCACAGTTAGTTGTTTTCATATGGCTTTTCACCTAGCTGTCGTAAATCTAGTTGAAGTAATTCGTTCATCTGCCAGTCTTCGTTGTTCCAACTCAACGGTATCTCCGGATCCACCTTCACCAAAAGCTTTGAAAATGGCGCTCTACTTTTAATCAGATGATTTCTCCTACCCAGGATGCAAAGGAACGGGGCCTCTCCTGGAATTCTAACGGCGCTATTGAATCGGGTTTGCCGAAGGCTTTCACTTCTCGTGAATTAAATTTATGGAATGGTTTCTTCCAATAAATAATAGTTCTTTTTCTATCATCCGAATTATTCAGATTTCTTCCTGTAGTTAGCTTTTTTGAAATAGTTAAAATTCCGGAATCCTCGGTAAGAATCGCTATAGTCCTTTTTACTTCTTGTCTTCTCTATTTCCAGGTTTTAGACTTACTGGAGAATAGCTCGGAGAATAAAGTGGGTATCACTTTGAGAATAATAAATCTTTAGGATTCAATGTACTATAGCTCCCTTTATCTTCGGGTACTAATATTTCAGTGGTCTACTGATTCTTACACTCACTAACTGGCTCTTACTGTTTGCCGCTGTGTCAGTTCTCTGATTCGCTCTCTCTCTTCTGAATGAGGCTCCACTTAACCTTTTCTAACATAACCTCTCGTTACGTAGACGAACTAATTTACATATTCAAATTTTCCGGTTGACACTTTCAACGGGGAAAAAACAATTCTTTTCAAGCAAAAATTTTGCTTATAATATGTACTATAATTAATTAAATTATAATTTATAGTTCAATCACACAACGTAAACTTTTACACTCACCCAATAAATACATTAAGCATTTAGTCAAGTTGTAGAATTTTAGTAATATCTTTTTAAAAAAAAATTCGGATTTTTACTTTTGAAAAAAAGGGTAAGATTTTAAATAAATCCCAATTTAATTAAACGTCCTTATCGAACTGTAATCATAGCCTATGTTGAAAAGTCAAATAATAAACAATCACGAAAAGCGAATGTGTGATATTTTATTGACTGAAGCTACTATCACTGCTTCAATTTTTAGCAACCGATTTGCGAGCTCTGGTGATAGCGACCCAAAATCAGTAGCTATTGCCTTTGTCCTGTTCGTCCGTCCTTCCGTGTTTGTTCACCCCAACAACTCCCGAACAAAAGGTCGGATCGACAAACGGACTTCACCGTCGTGTTCAGAGGTCAAAACAACGGAAGGAAAGGATATTTTCAGGCATCAACACACACTATGATCGAAAAATTTACCATTATTTTCATTAGAATTTCCGGTATTAGCTTAAATGTAGAAATGCAACTATCTCATTTCAGATCTCTGAAATTGCTTGATGCTTAAGGTCTCGGACTCATATATTGAAAGTTGTCAGTTCGATTCCGTATATATATATATATATATATATATATATATATATATATATATTTATTTATATTCATGTTAATCTTTTTTGTCTTAATGTTCACGTTGGTTTTTTTTTAAGATATATGTTACCGGCAATGTGTGAAATCCTGGCATTCTATAGAATGCCTAGGAAATAAAAAAGAATTCCTGATGGTTTTAGGCATGTATCAAATATCAGTTTTTGTAAAGATTTTGCATACTTTTCCTAGGCATTCTATACAATTCCTAGGCAGTTCAGTTCTCAGTTGTAGCATGATGCATCTGGGACTAATAAATAGGATATGTCAGATGGAATCAGTTGGAATCTGCATATCTATTTTTTTTCCTCAATATCTTTGTAGATTTCTTTTTCTTGTTTTACTTACGTTCTTTTTTTTTTCCCCAACTTTTTTTTATTTGTCTTTACATTTATATACTTCTTTTTTTCATTATTGTTTTTAATTTTATTGGTCGTTCTTAAATTTATGCTTTAGCTGAAAATTATATTCACTTGTCTTATTATTAATTATTGCTTAATAAGAAAACATTTTACTGAAAAAGCAATAAGGGACGAGATTTAAAAGAAGAATGAAAAAGATAAGAAATACAGACAGACCTCGATATAAGGTCACCCCTTGGGACCTCGCGAAAGTGACCTTATAAGAGGGATGACCTTACATCCGATTCATACGCATTTGTCAATAAATAAGCATTATTAAATACAGTATAATTCTTTGTAAAATTTAATACGTACAAATATATCAGTTTATTATGTTATAATATTTTAATTTAGTTTAAACAATTAAAATTACGAATCAGAAAGAAATTATTTTTAAAAAATTTAATTCGGAATATAGTTTTTAGAAATAATACTAGGATGCTCAAGCTAAGTACTGATGTACAACTAACCTTACTTAAAATAATCAATAATATAGGCATGTCGCGATTTTAGTTTCATCTTTTTTACAATGTTTTCTAAGTTTTGTAATTTCTGAAAATGTTTTCTTCAGCTCCCTCATGGCTCTTAAAAAAAATATCTTACGACATTTAATGCTCTGAGCGCTTCTGCTTGTGTCAGCGCTTCACTTTCAATACCACTTTCGTTATCCTCACTTTCTGCTGCATTGAAATCTAAAACTTGCGAAACAATTTCGGAAATCGAAGCATGAGAACTGGTAGCAATTTCATCATCAATTCTCACGTATTAACCTTCCGCTACTATAGCACAGCGGCGATTTCTGACATCTTATATTAACACAGCTAAAGGAATATTGTCTTCATGATCTTCATCTATTATTTTATCCACACTATTTGAAGAAAATTGAAAACCAGCATGTCGAAAGCAATTTGAAATGCATGTATTTGACACCAAGCTCCAACTTTTCATCATCATCAGTGTTCTGTCGTAGACAGGTCCAATGGCAAGCAGCAAATAAGGTCAGCAATGCCCCTTTCTCCAAGTCGTTCTATCTCTTGCCTCCTCTTTCAGGCCTTGATATCCAATTTTATGAATATAAAAAATTGCATCTAACACAGACACGTGAAAAAATTTTTTCTCATCAATTGCTGAAATCAAATCTTTCAGAAAGAGCTTTCTATAGTTCAATTTCACATTTTGAATCACTCCCTGATCCAAAGGTTGCAAAACACTCGTAACATTTGGGGGTAAGAAAATAAGCTCAATTGATTTCAACTGAGGTATGTTGATATGAGCAGTACTATTGTCTGCGATGAAAAAAACTTTTTTTTTATTTTTCAAAAAGTATCTATCTAAACGCCGTATAGTTTTCTCAAATATGTTAGCATTCATCCATGCTTTTTTGTTTGCATCATAATCCAAAGGTAAAGACTTGACATTTTTAAAGCAACGTTGCTTTTGAAATTTTCCGATAACTAGCGATCTCAGTTTTTCAGAGCCATCCATATTATCTCCTAAAAAAATGGTCAGTCTTTCTTTACTTTTTTTCCCCACTATATATTTTTCTTTCTTGAAAGTAAGAGTTTTGTCGGGAAAGACCCTGAAAAGAAGTCCACATTCATCAACATTGAAAATATGACAATGTTCATACCTCTTCAAAATGTCATTTAACACGGATTTCTTCCAATCACATTAACTGCTATCATCCTCATCACCGGCTTCACCTCACACTGTTTTAAGAATTAGGTCATGTCTTAATTTAAATCTCTGTATCCATCCATTGCTCGCCATAAAATCGTACTCTCCCAATTCGGCGGCTATTTGTAGAGCTTTTTCTTTCAGTACTACGCACGAAATAGGAACATTATGTGCTCTAGCAAATTTTATACATTGGAGAAGGCCTTCTTCAACTTTCTCATACGGTGATAAACGCTTCCTTTTTCTCCTTCCATTACACGTTTCTGCAATAGTATGCGAGGACAGAATATTGTTGAGAGTCGTTCGTGGTATCCCACGCTCTTTGGCAAAACAAGCTTTTGATTACGTTAGATTTTTTAAAATATTCGAAGATTTTTTTTTTCTCTGATAAAGACAATGTTTTTCTTTTTGTCGACATCATAACACAAGCACAGAAACGATTGGAATGAGATCCTTTCCTTCGACTTCCTAGTGAACAAACGATGGACACGTGACTCGATGGGAGCGGAGGAATATCCTTCCCACTCGTCCAGGCGTGGGAGAGCTGTCCCCTCCGTCAGAAGGAGAAATGACGCCGATAAAAGATCGTATCCACGGAAAATTCTTGGAATTGAATCAGTGTGGCACTGAAATCACAGACAAAAGTGACCTTGTATGCGATTACGGTATTTAAGACCTAACCATATATCCAGTATTTCATATCATCATCATCATCATCATGATGTGCGATCTTCGTATATACGAAGTTACGCGGTCTACAGAACCTAGTGACCCCCGAAGGGCGAACCCCTAGGAGAAGCCGTAGATAAACTAGGAAACAGAGACTGGGGGTGGTTTCCCGTTGGCTTCCCCCAGGACGCCATTAACGAATGACGTCCGACCAGAGAGAAAGTGAAGAAGAGGCTGGACAACACAGGAAAGGAAATTGAAACAGCCATGCCCTTGCCGGGATTCGAACCCAGGAACTGGCGCACTGGACGCCACGGCTGGCCGCCGCCGAGACCGCACGACCACGCCAGCACGACCTTTTTCATATCATAGAATTCCTATTCAATGAGCCAGGACTTTAGAAAAGTGACCTTACATGCGGGTGACCTTATATCGAGATCTGACTGTATAATATTCGGTAAATTAAAAATTTAAAAATTGAAAAAAAAAAAAAAAAAAAGACGTTAAAAGTAGGCCTAAGTTAAATAGATTTGATTGTTATTACATTATGTAGTATTAGGTATTATGTATGTATGTATTAGGTATGTAGTATTAGATTGGTTTGATGAAGAATGTGAAGAAAAGAAAAAAGTAAAGTTAAAAAAAAAAAAAAATAAGAGGCACGTTAATAAAAGTAAAATATTACTATATCTAAATCAAAAGATAAAGAATAATAAATTGTATAGAAAATAGAAGATTATGAGGGCAATAAATATAAAAATACAGAAAAAAAAATTCAAAGAAACAGGTACTGAATTTTGATAAATAATTCGGGACTTTAAATGGAATTTTACGAATTTTGAAGAACACATGAATTGACAAGTTTTGGAGATGTTTTGTATTAAGTTATTAGGAAAGGAAAGATATGCCAATTATAAGGAAGAACATTAATGTAAAGACAACTAAATCAAAGTTAGGAAAAAAATTAAAAGAACGTTAGGAAAACAAGAAAAAAAAATCCACAAAGACATTGAAAAAAAAAAAAATAGATATGCAGATTCGAACTGACAACTTCCTATTTATTAGTCCGAGATACATCAAGCTACAACTGACAACTAAAATGAGATCGTTGCATTGTAAGCTAATACCGGAAATCCAGACATGCTTCACACGAGATCCATTTAAAATTTAAAATCCATTTAAAATTGCTTCACATCAGATCCGCATGAAAGCATGGTGTTCACAATCCTTTCAAAAGTTTCAACAAGTGAATATAATTATGTGGTAAATCATAAATTTAAGAGGCAAATCATAATAATAAAAAAACATTAAATATAATGTTTTTAATGTATAATATCCATATTATAATAAATAAGGAGCCTGGCATGGCCTAGCAGTCTAGACGGTCGTCTGCCGTCTGGCCGTTGTGTCGGGCCTGGGTTCGAATCCTGGCATTGGCATGGCAGTTTCTTTATTCTTGTGTGCTTCGTTCGTTTCTCCCCTGGGACTTACTATCTCAGGGTTATTCTAGACCAGCGGTCGCCAACCTGTAGTCCTCATTTTTTGATAATTTTTGATGGTCCTCAGAAAAATTGGGACATTATTTCAATTTTAACCCTTTACAGACCTTTGTCCAATAATTTCGACATTTTTTAAAAATTTACATTTAATTGGTGCATCTCATATTAATAAAATAAAAGTTTTCTTATTATTATTATATATATCTATTTTCCTTTTTTAAAAATAATTCATATTAGTGGACCGCCAAATTTAAAATTAGACATTTAGTGGTCCATGAAATTCTAAAGGTTGGCGACCGCTGTTCTAGACGAAATGTGAATTTCAACCGCATTCTTGAATATCCTAGCCCCACTCTGACGTTGTCTGGTAGGGTTTGCCCATGGTTCATAGTTGGCCAAAATCGATGAAAGAAAGGAATGAAAAAGGAAGTACGTTAACGGAAGGAAAAATAAATAAAAAGTTGGAAAAAAAAATAGTTAGGAAACTTAAGTAATATTAAAAAAAAAACCAACGCGAACATTAAGAGAAAAAAGATTAACTGAAAAAAATAAAAGTATATATACGGAATGGAACTGACAACTTTCACTTATGAGGCCGAGACCTTAAGCATCAAGCAATTCCAGAGAACTGAAATGAGATGGCTGCATTTCTAACATTTAAGCTAATACCGGAAATTCTAATAAAAATAATGGCAAATATTTCTAACATGGGGTGCGTTGACGCCTGAAAATATCCTTTCCTTACGTTGTTTTGACCTCTGAACACGACTGTGAAGTCCGTTTTTCGATCCGACCTTTCATTCAGGAGTTGTTAGCGGTGAAAAGACACGGACAGAAGGAAGAACAGGACAAACGCAATAGCTACCGATTTTGTTCGATATCATAAGAGCTCGCAAATGGATCGCTAAAAATCGAAGCAGTGATAGTAGCTTCAGTCAATAAATATCACTTATTCGCTTTTCATGATTGTTTATTATTTGACTTTTCAACATAGGCTATTATTACAGCCAGATAAGGACATTTAAATAAATTGGGACTTATTGAAAATCTTTCTCTTTTTTTTTTCAAAAGTAAAAATCCGAATTTAATTTCAAGAAATATTCGTAAAATTCTACAACTTGTCTAAATGCTTAATATATTTATATTGTATTCATTAGTGATGAGCGATATTTTAAGGACTGTGATTTCTTTCACTGATATCAGAAAAATCCCAGTTACTAACAGTTACAACGGAACAGTGAAGACAACTAGCGGCAGTATGATGAAACGAATATATTTGAGAAAACATAGTATCTATAGAAGAGAACGAACTTATTTCCTTTAATATTCATATTTTAAAGACAACAACGAATAATTTGTGTGAAAAAACTAAACAAAAAAGCAAATATAGTTCATGTGTTACTAGAAATATATAGAATCATTTTGATTTGGAAAACAATGCCAATTGAGTTAACTGTGACTGCGAATGAAAGTGTGATTTCACGACTATACGCTCTCTCTCCGTCGAAATCAGTACAGTAGCACTGCAATGTCAGACGAACGTAAAAGAAAAAAACAGATTGAAGAATTCTGGGGATAATTCGAAGCATTGAAATATAAATTTCTTGTACAAAATAAATAAAAGGTAATTGATTAGTTTATTACTGAATTGAATTGTTATTTTAATATTTGACAAGAATCATTTCGAAATAGTTAATTTGATGTGTTATTATTTGAGATAATTTAATAAATGATTTTTTGAATCTTCATAATATTTGATATTATTTTGTATTTAAAAAAAATATATCCAACATTATTCCGTATCATTATTATTATTATTAT
>JAFIDM010031436.1:0-10501 GCA_023159025.1 Thereuonema tuberculata | reverse complement strand
ATTTATATTTATAAAGGAGAGTTGCAATCATAGGAAGACTAGAAGACTAGACCGAAGAGTCCTATTCTAGCCTTCAGGAAGAGAAGGAATTCGAGAAAAAGAAACCCCCTCCAACCTCTGTCTTGAACTATCAATAAAGCTTCAGTTTTCTAATTTTCGATCACAGACGAACGAACAGATAAAGGACAATTCTGATTTCTATATTTTTTCCAAAAGACGGAAGATGGGTGGTCATATCTGTTCCTCTAGAAATAACATCCAAGCGAAGTTTCCTTTTAACAGTTTACTCTCAGCAATTAATGAAATAAGATCTATAACCTCTAGAATAACTTAGACGAGTCCTTTGGAAACTATGTTATTTATTTAAGCTTGCTACTTTTATTGTGTCTTTAAACAGTTTTAATTTGAAATCTAAATGAAATCTGTATTTCTGATGATAAATTTACTTCAATTGCTTAGATTTTAATTACTATTCATAATCTTTGTACTGATTACCATTTTCTGATAATGCACTGAAAAATGCTCAAATATGCTAAATATAAATTCAAAGATGCAATCAATGACATTTGATCTTTACAAACTCATTTCCATTATTTAGAAAAGAATTTCATTGACGGATTCAATTTCTTATCTTTCTCAATTTAACTGAGTTTCTTCTGGGATAATGTTTTGGAAGTGAAGTTTTTTTTACACATCCCGAGACCTCAGTATCATAATCAATATCTATGAAAATAACTCAAGTCTGAGTTTCAATTGAGAAGGTTTTGGATAACAACAGACTGATCTGTTATGGGTGTGTTCTGAAGTTTATCTATCTGGTGTCGTCCTCATGTGAGGGTGTGAACAAGAGATCTCCATTTATTGCGGTCCTCTGCTCTTCTTTTCACTTCACTATAACAGCCAATTCTAGTCCACTTTTTTATGTTGTCCATATACGCTAGACGCCTCCGTCCTCTCGGTCGTTTCCCCTGGATTTTGCCTTCAAGCGTGGTTAAGAGATTGGTGCCTGCCGATCCTCTGAGTAGATGCCCGGTCATCTTCATTTTGCGCATCTTAATCGATTTGAGCAGCTTTCTGTCTGTTCCCATGCGTTGCAAGACCTCCCTGGTTGTGATGTGATCAGTCCAGGGAATCTTGAGTGCTCTTCGATATAAATACATCTCCAAAGCTTCCACCTTTGGCTCATGTGTCTTGGTTAGCGTCCATGTTTCACAAGCATAAGTAAAAACGGGCCATATTAATGTCTGTATCAGTCGCAGTTTTGTTCGGGTGTTTGTTATTCCTTTCAAAATGTGTTTATTTTTCCAGAATACCTGTTTAGCCATTGCTATCCTGCATTTTAATTCCATATCTAGTTTTCCATTATCTTGGATCTTCGCGCCGAGATAGGTATAACATTTTTCATATTTAATCGTTTTTCCGCCTATTATTATTTGGCTAGTGTCTTGCGTATTATTTCTGGAAATACACATCCATTTGGTTTTTCCACTGTTAATTTCTAAGCCATATTTTTTGCCCTTTTCAATAAGGGTTTTTAGAAGTTGTTTAAGGCCCTTCTTTGATCCTGCAATTAAGCTTGTGTCATCTGCATATCGAATGTTGTTAATCTTCATTCCATTTACCCATATGCCTGCTTGAACTTTTTCTATTTCTCGCATAAGTCTGTCACTATAAATATTATAGAGTAATGGTGATAGTACACAACCTTGTCTCACCCCTCTCTTAATAGGAAATTGATGTTCTCCGTCCCTAGTGACAAGTATTCCATTTTGGTTCCAGTAGAGTTTTGAAATAATTTCAACGTCTCTGCCGTCTATCGATGTGGATTTTAAGGTCTCCATCAGCAATTTGTGTTTCACCCTATCAAAAGCTTTATGAAAATCCACGAAGCACACATAAAGTGGTCGGTTCATATCGATACATTTTTCTTTCAATAGGTTCAAGGTGAGTATGGCGTTGGATGTCCCTTTATTCTGTACAAAGCCATTTTGCTGCTCGCCAAATTCAGGGGTCAGCTTTGGAGATATTCTATTTTGAATGGTTTTTAGCAGTACTTTGGATGCATGAGAAATCATGCAGAGTGTTCGGTGTTCCTCGCATGTCATCGTTCCAGCCTTCTTTGATATCAATATACATCTGGACTTTGTGAATTCTTCTGGTAGCTGTGCATTGTCATACATGTCTATAAATGTATTTACTATTTTTTCCTTTATGTCTCCGTCGGTGGCTTTTAGAAGCTCTACTGTGACCTTATCCATTCCTGCTGCTTTGTTATTTGGCAGCGAGTGTAACACTTTGGTGATTTCTTCTGGTAACAGTCCCTTCACACACTCTTTTAGGGATACCTCGGGCATGTGTGGTCTTTCTGGATCGTCATAAAGCTCAGTCAGATATTCGACCCATCTTTCTGCCGTCGAATGTTCATCGGTTGTGAGGGTTCCACTTTTGTCCCGTATTGCTCTTGTTGTTGTGTGCTTCCTCTTCCCGTTCAGCAAATTGATTCGATTGTACATTTCCCTTATCCTATGACTCTCATCGAGACTGCTAATTTTGTCGCATTCACTGTTAAGCCATCTTTCTCGTTCTTCTCGACATTTCTTCTTAATAATCTTATCAATTTCTTTATACTTCAACCTCTCATCTGCTGTTTGTTGGTTTTTCCATTTACGTCGGCAATCTATCAGTTCGATGATTTCATTTGTCATCCATGGCTGCCTTTTGGTTGTTTGAAGAGGTGGAATAATTTTTTCAGCCGCTTGCACCATGACATTTGCCAGTTTTTCCCAGTTCCGACTCTCGTAATCGTTTGATTTTAATATTCGTGTTATTTCTCATCATAGCTATTCCGTATGTTTAAATCAGTAAGTTATTCAAAATTCAATCTTTTCTTATTAGCCAGTTTATCTAATTTTTTTAGTCGAACACGAATTACCATTCTTAGTAATCTGTGGTCACTTCCACAGTCAGCGCTTGGCATAACTTTTATCGACCGTATCGTATTACGGTAGCCTGTGTTAACCAAGATGTAATCTATCTGGTTCTTGTAATCGCCATTCGGTGATTCCCAGGTATGACGCGCTGATGTCTTCTGTTCGTAGAACGTGTTTCCGATGATAAGGCGGTTTTCTGTACAGAATTGTAGTAGGCGTTCTCCACGTTCGTTTCTTTGTCCCAGGCCGAAGGGATCCATGCACTCCGGTAATAACCGTTCATTCCCTACCTTGGCATTAAAGTCACCCAAAATGCAAAGTACCCGTCCTTTAATTCCGCCTACCTCCTTGATTGTTGATTCAATGTCTTCGTAGAATTGTTCAATTTCTTCTTCATTATGATTACTCGTGGGGGCGTAAACTTGCAACAGAATCATATGTTTCGGTGTGGCCTTGATGACAATTGCCATGATTCTGTCATTTTTCCGGTACACAACTTGTACATCGTGTTCCTTTCTCTTATTAATTATAAAAGCTACTCCTCTCAGTGATTCATTCCCTCCACTACTCATGACCCTATACTCCTTTCCATTTGGTAATGAGCTGACAAATTCCTGAACTGTGTCGTTTTTCCACTTGGTCTCCGATATTCCAAGAATGTCCATCTTCAGTCGTTCCATTTCTCTCATAACGTTGGCTAATTTCCCAACTCTGTTGAGACCTCTAACATTCCATATTGCTATTGTGGTTGTTCCTGCAGTAGCATATTTCCCATGTCCGACCATGCAGGACGTCGGAGCACGCTGATGGCCAATCAGGTCGCATGGCAATTTATCCGCAATATGTAGATCCATTGTTATACGTTGGGGCTGATACTAACCCAAGGGCCCCAAGAACCAAGGGTAATGCTAGTTTTGGTCTGCCCCGGGTATTTTATTTCCCCGGTACCTCCCATATCTGGGGGGCATTCCCCAATCCGCCACCTGGGGAGGTGCCTAATGGGGGACTAGCAACCCCACATAGGTCAATTTCTTAAATCTTTATATATATTTCGTTTCGCAACTAAGGTGTAGGAGTTCAATATTCTGAATAAGTCCGCCAACAAAAATGGTTCCATTTCAAAGCTTTTATTACAGTTGTTAAGCATAGATTCATTTGCATCGTATTTTGTTCGAATTTTTATCAATCAGTGCTCAATCAATTTGTCTATTGTGATTAATTATGCAATTAAATATTAATTGTTTAACCATCTACTTCATTATATTCAAATAAACAAATACTATTAATATTTCAAAATAACGTCTACTTTAATTCCACTCTCTTAGCGAAAGAGTTCTTCATGTGATTTCAGAAACATAATTACCTTCAAATTTAATTTTTTACTTTAGATTAATTTAAATAAACACAATTTTCCCTCAGAAATTTCTGAAAAACTTTCAACGATCGAAAAATATTTGTTTATTTTCTAATTCCATTTATTCATATTTTCACTTCGGAAGATAAAAATAATTATTTTTAAAATACAGAAGTAATTCTAACTCCTTAAATTAAACTATCAATCTAGTTTCAATTTCTTAATTTTCGATCACAGACATACGAACTGATAGATGACATAGATGGTTTAAAATTATATATTTTTTATCAGAAGATATTAGCAAATTATTAATCTAAATTAAGAAGAATGCTGCTTTTTAATACATTAAGCCTGTTCAAACGTTTCCCGATGTCTTTAAATGATAATTATTTTTTTTGAACCTATCTTCAAAAAGATAGAAAATGGATGGTCACATTTATTCCTCTAAAAATAATTTCCAAGCTTAGATTCGTTCTAACAGTTTACTTTCAGCGATGAATAAAATAAGATTTATAATTTCTAGAATAACTTAGAAGAGTCCTTTGTAAGCAATGTGGTATTTATTCAAGCAGGAAAAATATATATCTGATAAATTTTAATTTGTCTCCTCAAACATATCTCAGTGTTAATTCTATTAGTGTTATTAATCTTTTTTGAGAAGTTTTAATTTGAAATATATAAATTAAATCTATCTTTCCGATGATAAATTTACTCGAGGGACCTAGAATTCACAACATTTTAATTACTATTTAAAATCTTTGTACTAATTACCATTTTCTAATGATGCACTCAAAAATCCGCAAATATTTTAAATAATTTTATTTTTAATTAAAAATGTAATCAGTGACATTTGAGATCGGAAAACTTATTTTCTTCCTTTATAAAAATAATTTCCTAAACAGTTTCCTAAATCTAATCTAAGAATTTGACATTTATTTATTTCATTTCAAAAACAACGTGATAATATTCTGAATATATTTTGAATAAGTCCACCAATAAAATTGTTCCAGTTCAAAGCTTTTGTTACAGTTGTTACCAATGGATTTTTTTGCATCGTATTTTGTCTGAATTTTTATCAATCAATGGTCAATCAAATTATTGCTGTTAATTATGCAATAAAATACTGAATTTATTTTCTTGCCAATTATAAGATAAGAATTCTAGAACATTTTATTAGTTAGGATGCAGAGGATATGTGACGTTATTTAACTTACTCATCTGTGGGAATGTAGCAAAATGAAGTTAGATAGAAAATTTATTTTATAAGTATTGTAACGGCGATGTGTGAAGATAAAATTGTTCATAGCTCATGACGTAAGAAAATTTCTGCTATTATTAAAAAAAAGAAAATAAATGATATCTGGATTTATTTGTTGTGATTTTATGTTTCTGACTCTCTTGCTTCTCAATAATTCTTATATTACTAATATTATACAAAATCTGTGAATGCCTTTTGGGATCTAAATCAGGGTGTCTACAGAATCAGGGAAATCAGGGAATTATCAGGGAATTTTGTTATTCTGGAAAAAATCAGGGAATTATCAGGGAATTTTGCAATTATTACTTAAAATCAGGGAAATTTATGATCTTTTGCCAAGCGCGAGCTTTTATCTTAAGGGAGCATTCAAGGTCACGCGTCACGTCGATCCCCTCTTTCCCGCCGGCCGGTCTAATGGTGTTGAAAAGTGACGTCATATCCTATGCTACATTCCCGCCACTGAAACTGAAGCCGAAACTTACTACGAGGAATATTAGATATTGGTGTACAAAGACAAATGAAGTAAAAACAAGATATTTGAACTCTACCTTTCTTGGACGCACTCGTGCAACTGATTTGGTGAATTCGTTTGTTGAGGCTACTAAACCTCTGGATTTGAAGAAACTTCTACAAATCTCGATGGATGGGCCTAACGTAAATCAAAAGTTTTTTAAAGAACTTTCGTGCTCTTTAAAGGAAACTAAGGAAGATGCTGAAGTACTGAATATTGGCTCATGTGGACTACATGCATTGAACATAGCTTTCAAAACAGGAGTGTCAGTTACGAACTGGAAGATTATGGAGTTTCATCGAGCTTTATATTACTTGTTCAAAGATTCCCCAGCAAGAAGAACATTATATACGGAATATACAAATTCACAAATATTTCCAAAAAAGTTTTGCTTTGTTAGGTGGGTTGAGAACTCTGGTGTAACAGAACGATCATTGCAGCTTATCCCATTGCTAAGGAAGTTTATAGAAGGAATAGAGAAGGACAAAATGGCTCCAAATTCAAAAAGTTATAAGGAAGTTAAAAGTGCTATTTATGATTCTCTCTTACCAGCAAAGCTTGCTTTTTTTCATTTAGTTCTTCCGATTTTGAAATGTTCTTAAGGGAGTACCAAACAGATGCTACCTTAATACCATTTCTTTATTCTGACCTAAGTAATTTGTCACTAAAATTCATGCAACGCTTTCTTAAAAATGAGGCATTAAGCAAAAATATTACAAGCATAGACGTGGAGGACAAATCAAATTTTCTGCCAGTTAAACAAATAGATATTGGTTTATCTGCTCAAAGCAATTTGAAAAAGGCGAAAGTATCTGATTTGCAAATAGCTGAATTTAAAGTTGACTGTAGACGCATATTGATTCAATGTTTACTGAAACTCCAAAGTAAATCTCCCCTTATTTACAAGCTGACTAAAGCAGTGTCCTGTTTTGACCCTAAAATAGCAATACATGAAAATATATTTTCATGTAGATTATCAAGTCTGTTGGTAATTCTTTCTGAAAAAAACTGGATATCATGCACTTTAGCTGAGAAAGCTAAGAATCAATTAAAACAAATATGTTCACAGCCAGAAAATATCTCAATGTTAAAGATGTATAAAAGATCAACTGCACGTATTGATAATTTCTGGTGTAGTTTGATATCTGCGGAAGAAAATGTAGCAGCTGAATCTATGACAGTGATACAGTTAGTCATGGTATTGTCGCATGGCAATGCAAGCTTAGAAAAAGGTTTTTCTATAAACAAAGATACTTTAGAGCAGAATATCAAAGAAGAAACTATCATTGCCAGAAGATCCATTTATGATAGTGTATTGTCTAAAGGTGGCATAAATAACAATGAAATTACTAAGAAGATGGTCCTTGATGTAAGAAATGCAAGAGCTAAGTATGACGAGGCAATGGAACAGAAAAAGAAAGAAAATCAAGGATTGGCAGTAGCTGTTAAAAGAAAAAGAGAGGCTGAACTTGAACTGAAAAGGCTTAGTGACAAAAAAATTAAAATCTTAGAAGCAGCACAAAAGGAATCTGAAATGATTGAAAATGAAATTGCTGCGATAAGGCTTTCAAAAATTTAAATAACCAGTATCATGCTGTACATTACAATGAATCTTGAATTCCGTTGAGTTTAATTTTGTGTATATTGTTGCAATAAATCTTTTAAAAGGTAAGATATTGTAAACTCATTAATTTATAATTTTTTATTTCTCTTCTTTTTTTAAGTATTTCATCATTACTGTTTTTATAGAATTTTTTGCTTATTATACTTAGATAAAATAGTAAATAGTTACCAAGTAGTTAAAATCAGGGAATTTTTCTCTTATGATCAGGGAATTTTTAAGAAATTGTTCGTGAAATCAGGGAAAAATCAGGGAATTTTTTTTTTCAGATTTTGTAGACACCCTGTAAATGTGGACTTAATAATAGAAAAACCACAAAATGATATTTGATAGTCAAACACAGAAAAGAAAAAGTTTTCTTCCGATTCAAAGGTATTCGTATCTGTTCCTTTGATTTCTTTTATTATTTGTCATGCGTAATTTTAATCTTTAAACTTTAAAAATGATAAAAATGTTTCGTTATTTTTGAAACAATGGCTTTGAATTATTTATATTACTAAAACTTTTTGATCGCTTAAAAAAAGTTTTGACAATTTTAACTGATAAAAATGACGTCATTACTTCTGGAAATTTTCAAACAATGATTTATCATCAAATGTTGAGAGTATTATTCATTTAATCAATGAATAAAATGTACTCGTAGTTGGGTAATTCCATCAAATAAGGGAAATTTGGCTGTGACAAAAAATTTTATAAAATTTTATTTTCCTTTAAAGCAAACCTAGCAACTATTTAGTTATATATTTGTTCCATCTAGTAGGGAAGACCGGGGCAGAGCGGTCCCCTTTTTTTTGTTGAATTTTTTTTTTTTTTTTTATGTTAAGAGATTTTCTATTGCATTTTATTTTTGTCAGAATCGGGAACTATTCAAGAATGTAAATACTTGATTTCATTTTATTATATTCATAAATAAAATTGGTATTAATTCGCAAAGCAAAAATGGTAGAGTGCCCCGACCACGGGGCAGGTTGGACCACCCCATGGGGCACGTTGGTCCGGGTAAGAATAACAACATTTAAGTAAGTTTTTTATTGAATATAAAATAACATGCCATTTAGGATATCATGAAATAAAGTTTAACTTAACATAGACTACCTAAGGTATTACATATTCAAGTGCAAAATTTAAAATAATCATTATGCAGTTGAAAGTCGTAAATGAATAATATCAAATGGGTTTGCACTGAATTAATTAATCACTTTCACTAGAGAAATCTTCTTTGCAGTAGAGGCATTCGTAAAATAAACCCCGAATATCACTGGCTACGCAGGAACTATGGGCCCATCTCTTCCACTGCATACATTCAATCCACTCCTGCCATGGTTTGCTTTTTTTAAAGTTCTTCAAACAGGAGAGGCACACAGCATCTTCATTATCTTCATCATCACTAATCATCTGTAATTGCTTTCTCTTTATCCCTTTGCCTTTACTTCTGTCTGTTTTTTTTTTGTTGTTGTTGTTTATGTTGCTTTTAGAGATTGTTGGCCGAATCATGTTTTTCGTTGCTACTCTTTCTTTTCTTTAGATTTTCGTTGCTCTTCTGGCAGAGCTTTTTTTACTGGCGTATCCGTCAGTATTGCCGTTGATCTTTTTTTTGTTCTCTATTAAGATTATTAAGATTATATTGTTATTTATGCCTTTTTTTTAATGCTTTCTAATGTAACAAAGTGTGTATAGAATTTATATTTAATTTAGAGTTTCACTTACTGAAAACTGTGTTAGTTCAATTAGGGATATAATTGTGTGTGTTTTAGAATACGCTTCCTCTCCTGAAATGTTGAGACTGATTGGGTGTACTTTTTGCCGGTGTGTTTCAGATTCATCAACTGATCTGATTTTTCCCACCAGAGTGTACTTAACTTTTCTCCTTTTGTTTCCACGGGAAAACGAAACAGATAAAACCACGTGATCACCTAATCAACGCACAACTGTTTTTTCGAAGTTTTTCTTTTTCTTTCGCACAAATTGTTTTCTAAATAAACTCAAACCATTAAAATTATATTTAACCATGAAATATCACAATAATAATATACAAGACTTTACCAAATACAAAAATTCAAATACATAATTACAACAATACAATTATTAAAAATCAAAATATATTCCCTCAGAGACCAAGATTTTAATCGTGTCATGTTGCCAATTCCACAACTTGACAGTTTGCATAGTTTTTAATTAGAATTTAATAACAGTTAAATGTGTAAATTGGCTATTTTCGAAGATTAAGATGCCTTCGCACGAAGTCTTCCCCTATTAAGGTACTTGCTGAGAGGAAATACTAAAGAGGTAATATCCTTTAATAATATACGCTACACACAATATATAATAGCCTACATGAAAAAACATATAAAAAAATATAATATGTAATAATACAACACAATATAATGTAATAGGCCTAATAAATATATAATACAGAAAAAGAATATAATGTAAAGTGCCAAAATATTGTTACCAGGCGTTTTGTCCGCTCCCCCTTCAGTCAAGTCGACTCGACCAACCCAACGTACCTCTATCGAGTCGACCGTTCCTGAGCCTCGTACGAGGCAAGCAACGCCCATAAAACCAGGCGCGGAGCGCTTGAACATCAGTTCGTCTCAGCGGCAGGAGCCGCAAAGGTCTCCAGGTAGGAGCGGAGCGTTCGAGGGCAGGTCTTGGGCAGGAACCCAGATAGAAGGTCTCTACCCGTAAATAGATAGAGAGTCCGGCCAGCCGATAGAGGGCAGCCGCCCAGAGTGAGGTTTGATAAAGCCAAGACAAGTGCATTCGCGAGTGCGAAGACGGTGCAAAATCGACGCGAAAGGACAGCGTCCTTTCCCGGGAAGAAACC
>JAFIDM010031435.1:2442-15847 GCA_023159025.1 Thereuonema tuberculata | reverse complement strand
CATGGAATTAAATAGGTTTCATTGAGAACCAACCAATATCCGGCAATTCCAATGATAGTAATACAGCTCGCCATATTTTTCAGAACCATATACTTTCTGTAGCAATAATTGGCAATAACATAGATACATCGAGTTGGTATTTCCAAAGAAAATTATTTTATACTCTTGTAAATGCAAAATTAATTTGACACTATGCACTAGATAATAATTATACTTGAAATAATTACACATCAAATTATATCCGTGGTTTTATCTGTCTTTTATTTTGCACAAAATGCTAGTCCTTGGTGCTTAAATGATAGATGCATGTTTGCATAGTTCAAGGATTAAGGGATTATCTAGCTTTGTGAGATTAAGACTGTTCCTGAAATCGAGCTTTCATCTGATTGGTCCTCAGCACAGAACGGCCGAAGAGAGATTGGCTTGGCTCTACGAATCCAAAGCTCTTGTGTAAATACTAATATTGTTGAAATAAAGTTAGTCTGTAGTTACCTCTTAAGATGTCACCGACTCACGTTATTTTTGACCACGTAACAATATTTTTTATTACTTATTTTAAAACGGTTCTGGAGAAATGAAGGATAGGCAAGGAACAAATTGCTTAGGAAATTATGCAAGAACCACATGCAGTTAAGTTTATACAACAACAGAATGCAACAAGTCTACTTCCAGTTGCTTCATATCCTTTTACAAGTATTTCAGGTATTAGTAAAATAAACACAGTAAGATATACACCCTTTTAAGTGCCGCAGTTCTTAAAGAACCAAACCTTCCTCCTGTGCCAAAGCAGCTGAGGAGGAGGGAATCTTAAGTCTGTGTAGAATAAATGAGATATTTGTTAACAGTAATGATGATAATGATGGTTACGATGATAAAGTGAGTGACCAATTATGACTTTTCTGGTTTCCAAAGCTTATGATTTGT
Organism: Thereuonema tuberculata; assembly: GCA_023159025.1. NCBI lineage: Eukaryota > Metazoa > Arthropoda > Chilopoda > Scutigeromorpha > Scutigeridae > Thereuonema > Thereuonema tuberculata. The sequence goes on along the minus strand of JAFIDM010031435.1, from coordinate 14,923 downwards.
ACGACAAATCCAAAATTTACTGGGATATAAGCAATATGCTATTTATGACAAAAATGAATATTTCATTTCTTATTTTTGTAATGACACAACGAATAATTTTAATAATAAACATATTTCTGAAGCCAAGTTTGGATTTGTTTCGTTATTTTGACAGTTTCCGCTGCTTCAGCAACAATAAATAGTTAAAATAAACAAAAGAATCGTCCAGCTAGATTAGCATTTCGACGAAGTAGCAGTGCGAAATCCGAGCCATGTGCCGTTATACAACAAAGCAAGGATCCGTGCGCTTACCGGCAGACACCATGCAACTAGAGCCAGTGATGTTTGGTGGTCAGTGGTAACCACTGGCCTCTTCGAATGTAGTTCCTGTGCCACAATTAGTCTGACAACGGTCCGGTTGGTCATTCCTGTAAGTAATGGCCAAGGATGGTTGAAAGCGAATAATTTGTTTATTTGTTGCTTTTTGTTTTGTTTTTTTGTCAATTATTTCACAGTTTTATAATAGGTTTAAGCCTGTCATATCATTTGGGGTATCATTCCATAGATGATAATCATACATAGCTCCACAGGGACAAATTAAAAAGGAGGGGGTTAAAAGACCTTTCCGAAAATTGTAATGGACGAAATTCAATCCAATTTGGTGTAAGTATTCTCTGGAACATGCGGTTTTCATTTATAAAGAAAATAGTTTAAAATCTTGCCACCAGGGAACATATGGAGACAGAAGCGCTTGATTTGGGATTTTTGAAAGAATAATGTCTAGAAAAGATACTATAAATCAATTTTTGATTAGTTCAGTTCAACAATGTGTTCGTAATTGAAAAGTTGAAGAAATACATTAAACACATGCTTCATAAAAACTGTATTATATTTACAACAAAATTGACTGAGCTACATGCTACATTCGTAAGCACGAATAACTTTAGGCACGAACAACTTCTATTATGACACTTATAATAAAAGGACACTTGTGAATTTATTTGACTTAAAATGCATAAGGTCTCTGATAACGAAATATTATCCAAAGTGCGATAAATTATCAACACTAAGAAATCTATTATTGCCATCTTCTATTATTACTCATATGTAACTTAAAGGAAATCCAAATTAGATCTAAATACGCAGTCACAAACAGCGTCGAAGCCTTAACAGTTCTGAGAAATGCTACAATCGACTGCTTTGCATACCTCGTTATTTGCACTTTCAATATTTATCTCAATTTCGTTACTATTCCCACAAGAAACATTGCAATATTATCATAATAACTTCCATATATCTTCGAAATATATATATATATATATATAAAATAACGAAACACCTCACTTTTCTTCAATTTCTTCAAAATTCTATATTTCATCCCAATTAAGGGACTTCATCAGGATTAAAAGAAAATACAAATGAAAAAGAAAAAATCCTTCTCTTTCTCTTCAAATCATAATCGAAATTAAAGTAGCCATTAATTGCAATTCATATATTCATCGGAAAAATAAAACAAATATCACATTCAAGGTGGTTCATTGAGCATTCATATTTCATCTAATAAAGATTTATGTAATGAGGAACTCAATTCGTGATATTCGTGATATTCTCAAAGAAAATCGTCTTCCCCACGGTTTTATTAATTCTGAATGCAAACGGACATTACACCAGATCTACGATGGTCCATTCCCTAAACAGCTAGTCAGACATTTGTGTCATTTCATACCAAGGCAATATTTTTCCTAAACTAGCTAGGATTTTAAAGAAATTAAACATTCATGTAGCGGCAGCAGTTAATAATGCCTTACACCGTTGCGTAGCACCACAACAAAAAACCAAGACAATACTGTAGAGCTATCTGGGTTAGTTTATGGTATTCCTTGTAAGCAATTTCCATGCCTCTACATAGAAGAAACGGGAAAGGCTCTAAAAAACGACTAGCCGAACATGGTTGAACAATGAAGAATAGGAATTTGGCGAATTTTACCATCAAGTATATGTTAGCCATTGTACACACGCTCAATGTTAACAATCCAAAGATATTGAATGAAGCAAAACAAACTTTTCAATGAAAATGTATGGAATCGGTGGTATTTCCAACACCACCTGCTACAACGACAGCAACTCTATTTTGATCATAAAAAGTATGAACTTTCCAAAGTTTAATAAACTAAGACAAAACAACGTAGAAGCAGAAATAAAGAAATATCAGAGAGAGCAAGAATGGAAGACTTTCTTTTTTGTTATTACTACTTTTTTTTTCATTACAGAAACACCGAATAATTCATTGCCCTTTCCAGTGAAGTTCGCCGCCTCCTGTCACACTGAACCTGGATGCTTCTCGTAATAAGGAGCTTTGTTCATCTACTTAAAAACAAAGAAGTGCCAAATCATGTGAAGTCATTCCTTAATTTAGCTGAGAGAAATTGTAAAAGAAAAATAGTAAATTTCCTCAATAATGCTGAAGAAAATAAATTCCTCGAAGAAAAAACGAATATTACATAAGAACTCATCATCATACTGCCCCCAACAAAACGGCATCGCAGAAACGTTTAATGCGAGGCGTGTTTTTTTAATTAAGTACCGTTTTGAAATTACAAACACGCAAGTGTATTTTTTTTTTAACAATTTTATTTTTACATGAAAGCCTGTACTTTAATCTACTTTTCAACATAATTTCCATTAATATTAAGGCACTTGTCGTATTATAGAACCAGCTTTCCAATTCCATCCTAATAGAAATCTGCCACCTGATTTGATAAACAATCGCCTTATTCAGCATGCCACGCCTTTTGTTTTGGATTGCACGGCGCAATTTAGTTAAGGTCTCACAATAGGTCTCAGTCTTTATTATGTCACCACGAAGCAAAAAGTCCACAAGCCACACCCCCTTCTTATCCAAAAACACAGTTCACATGATTTTTCGGGTGAAATTGTTTGCTTGAACTTCAATTTCTTGGGTGATGTTGAATGCCGCCATTCCATGGATTGTTGTTTTGATTCCGGCGAAACATGAGTCACCCATATTTCGTCGCCTGTGACGAATTTGGCTTAAAAAATCATCACCAAAATCACTGTATTGCTCGAGGAAAGTAAACGCACTGGCTAAACGTTTGGTTTTGTGCATCTCAGTCAACATTTTCGGTACCCAGCTTGAGCTCATTTCAGCCCGAAAAATCATGTGTACTGTGTTTTAGGATAGGAAGCGGGTGTTGCTTGTGGATTTTTTAAACTCGTGGTGACAATAAATTCTGAGACCTATTCTGCGACATTAACTAAACTGTTAATGTCGTGCGATTCAAAACAAAAGGCGTGACATGCTGAGTAAGGGGATTGTTTATCAAATCAGGCGGCAGACTTCTATGAGGATGGAATTGAAAAGCTGGTTCTACAATATGACAAGTGTCTTAAATTGATGGAAATTATGTTGAAAAGTAGATTAAAGTACAGGCTTTTATGTAAAACCTAGAAGGGTACCGTCACTTCGCTCCGGAACCCTTGCATGTATAGCATTAAAAAAAAAGAAACCTTTATTTATTTAGCAAATTACTATGGAGATCGGAGAATACACGACTTCCCAGCTTGTTGTGGGCTTCTCCGCTTAACTCAGGTGTATTGCGCGTTGGCACAGATACATGCAAAAACACTTCATTTTTGCATGTATCTTCCAAACGCAGAAACGGTTGTTAATGACTGATATACCGTTCGATAGAACTTTCAAATACCAACATTTTCTCAATATAATATTCTCTTCCAATTTTTAAACTTTTCGTTTAAATTGAGAAAAAGTCAAAATTTGACCCTTTAAAAGGCGACATCTTGGAAACCAAAAAATTTTTTCGAAAGATTTTTGTAGCATTGTGTTTGTCCTAAAAAGCTCAACATTTTATCCATTTACATGACCAATCTATCTCTTATAGTTTGGTCACAAAATTTGAAAAACGTATAGTCTTATGACAATGACAGACAGAATAACGCTTCTATATACTAAAATAAAATTGATAAAAAAAAAGTATATTTGCGTGTTTGTAACGGTACTTACTTAAAAAATACGCCTCATATATATCAATGATAACCTAACAGGAAGTGAAATTTTTTACAATGGAAAAACAAGTCCAGCAGAATACAACAGATTTCTATCCACGTCGAGTATAGATAATGTAGAAGATACCTTATCAGAAGAAGATAATATTTAATGCAGTATTTAAAGGTAAAAAAGTAACTGACTCTGAGTATTCAAATGATGATGAAGCTAATAAATGAATCATAGAAGAAGAAGACGAAGAAAATTAAGAAAAATCTTTTGTACTCATTGTGAAGTGATGATGAATCATTTTCAAATGGAGGAAATCAAGAAGATATCATAAAGGAATCTTCAGAAGAAGAAGATGATAATAATTACGTGAAAGGGATAGAAAGATAAAGCGAAATCCGAAAATTAAAGTTAGATTCGTGATGAATCAAGAGAACTTTCTCATTCTGAAAAAGCTATGCATAGTTAAGAAAGCGAGAATTGGTTAAAACCAATAATAGAAGAAATTGACAAGATAGAAAGACAATATTTGGGTAGAAACCGAAGTATCAGACTACGTAACACCCAGAACAATTCAATGGAATTTCAAATTAAAGGAGAAAAGTAACGGAAGTATAGATAAGTACAAAGCAAGACTTGTACTGAATGGTTTCTTGCAGAACAAAGGAATTAACTTTGAGCCTATCTATACTCCAACGCCCCAGCAGTAATACAATGGGTCTACTCTTAGCAATAGCAGTGAAATATAAAATGCACATCCATCAATGCGACGTCAAAAGCTTTTATCTCAATAGAGAGCTCAAAGATGAAATATGTATTGAATGAAATACAAAGGAAATTTAACGTGCGTTAGAACATTTTATATTAAAAGAAAACAAGAATATTCTAAACACATAAGTAAAAAAAAAATTCACTGAGCTATTTTTAGTATTTGTACTGGCAATCGGAGACAGTACTGTTTCGAGTTTTATTAAACTTTCATCAGTCCGATCCGCCCTGTATACCTAGCTCAGTGAAATGGAACAATATACAAAACGGACAAACTTAAAAAATAATGACCCCCTCATTTAATAAACATCAAACTAAATAAAAAAAAAGGGTAAATAATTAATCCCCGCTACCATTCAGTTTAGCATGTAAAGGATTAATTCCTTAAAAGGTTAGTAAATACAAAATAGCTCAGTGAATTTTTGTTGTTATTGTTTTTTTAGTTATGTGCGCTCTTGTTTTCTTTTAATGTAATATATTGAAGTACCTCAGGAAGTAAAGCTTACCCGGAGTAATTGTAATGACCTAATTGATGAAGTCGATGTATGGCCTAAATTTGGACTCGCAGAGATTGTTATGAAACATTACGGAGTAAATTACTTGATAAAAGGCTAAAATTCAAGAAAAGCGATCCATTCATATATATGTATACCTAAGGCAAAAACACAAGTCTTTATACTGATCTACGTAGATGATATTCTTATAAAGCGAAGGAAAATGAACAATATTGTTGAAATAAGAAAAATCGTCAGCGAGCTATTTGGAGTAAAGAATCACGAAGAGATCGATGAATGAATATCAAGCATAACAAAGGTAAGATCATACTCACAATCTACCAGTGCCATTTATCAAAAACCTTCTAAATAAACAAGGGATGCAAGATTGTAAACCTTTATCAACCCTCATGAGTTTGGAGAATATAAACGCTATCCTACATGAGAAAGCCAGTGAACCATTAGGCAAGAATGTTCACTTAAGATATCGTAGTATTATTGGAAGCCTAGTATATTAAAGTGCATTTTCAAGACCCGACATTTATACTACAGGTGAGAAATGTTAGAACAGTGTTTTGCCGCGGTGAAATTATGTAGGAGAACATATTTTCATACAAAACATTTAATACACTGCTAATACAATAGCAGATTGGCTTCCATCAGGGAAAAAAACACATAAAAAAGACAAACTTATACAACGCCATCTGGCTCTTGATATTCAAATTATAATAATATCGCTACAGCGCCAGATTAAACATTGTTATCCAGCACCCTTCTCAATGATTAAACGTTTGAAAAGTTTATAAAAGTCCTATCACTATTCTTAATTTATTAACCTTCACTTGTTGCAGTGGCTTTGTTAATAAGTCCGCTAGCATTTCTTCTGAGGGGTAGTACTTGCATTGGATTTGTTCAGTTTTCAACAGTTCACGTGAAAAGTGGAATCTTATATCTACGTGCTTCGATCTACGACTTATGTTTTCGGAATTCAGTAACTTTAGACAACTTTGATTGTCTTCAAATATAAGTGGACATCTTTTATTATTAAGATGGAAGTCCTCCACCACATTGCTTCCTGGCAAGCTTCTGATAGAGCAACAAATTCAGCTTCTGTCCAAGATAAAGTCGCACACAGCTATTTACGATTACACCAAGATACTGTAGCTCCTAAAATTTCAAATATGTATGCTGTATTTGATTTGGGATCTGTAGTATTCCACCCTAGTCGGAATCAACATATCCAATAAGTATATGTCTTCTGATGAATGTGGAAAATTCCCTTTTTATCGCGGTCTGCTTGAATTCCAAATAATATTCAAGTCTCCAAGACAAGTAATCTGTACTTCTTGTGGTAATAACCCAGCTATATTATCTAAATCATCAGTATTTTTACCTGCTATGATAATATCATCAACATATATAGCTAAGAAAATCTGTCTTTCTTCTATTTTCTTTGAATATAGGCATTGATCTGTGTTGCTTCTTGTGAAACCATGATTTAGTAATATGCTATTTAACTTTGTATTCCATGCACGCGCAGATTGTTTGAGTCCATGTAAGCTTTTCTTCAGTTTACATACTAATTCCGGATGAAGCTCATCTTTATATCCGTCAGGTTGTTTCATATACAATTCTTCTTGGATATCGCAATTGAGAAAAGCTGTTTTAATGTCGTAATGCTTAGGGTACCTTCTAAGCTTAGGGTACCTGCAACAGTAAATAGAGTTGTTTGCCTCAATTGTTTGATTTATGACTGGTGAAAAAACTTTATCATAATCTTCACCATATATTTGCGAAAACGTTTTTGCGACTAGAGGTACTTTATATCTACAAATTTCCCCAATTGCATTTCTTTTCAGTTTAAAAATCCATGTGCTTCCGATTGTTTTTCTATCTTTTGGCAGTTCTACAATATCATTTTCATGAAGAGAATTAATTTCTTCATCCAATGCAGAAATCCATTGATGAGCATCAGATCCGCTGTTGACTTCTTTTTCTTGTTTTCGGTTCCATATCCTCCACGATCATAGTATTGACATACATAATTACAATCGGTCTTTTAGGAGGCTTCCCTGCAGTTGATCCTTGAGAACGTCGAAGTGAAGGTGTAATTTCTTCTTCATTTTTGGGAATACTAGACAGTCCAAGGATTATCTCTATTTCTCCTTTCGTTAAGTCTTTTTTCATCTGAATGGAAATCTACCTTTGCAGCATTCATGAATGTCTCATCAAAGCGAACATCCCTACTTACTGTAATGTAATTAGTACGTTGATCTAAGAAGCGATAAGCTTTTATACCTTCAGCATATCCAATCATGATAAGTCTCATAGTCTTTTCATCAAGTTTCCTTTTCTTATTATTTGGTATGAAGGCATAAGCAGCACATCCAAATCTTTTAAATGTGATAAATTGGAAGCTATTCTTTACCATCGATGGTAAGGAGTAGTTCCAATTGCTTCGGTTGGTAATTGGTTCTGAAGATAATTGGCAGTATGTACAGCTTCTCCTCAGTATGAATTTGGTAGCTGTGCATCAGATAATAGACAACTTGTCATTTACATAAGACTGCGATTTTTTTCGTTCAGTAACGCCGTTTTGCTCAGGTGTATACGGGGCAGCTGTTTGAGCTATAATAGCTTCCTGTTTCAGATAACGTTGAAATTTCGTATTTGTGTATTCGCCTCCATTATCTGAGCGAAGAATCTTAAGTTTCCTGCCAAATTTGTTTTTCATGGCAGCTACATTTTCTTGAAATTTCTCCAAAACTTTATTCTTTTGCTTTAGAAGAAATATAGTATAAAATCTGCTGTAATCATCTATTGGTATGAAAGTCAAAACATAAAGATTATTGCTTGGTGTTTTTGTATGCATAGGGCCGCCTAGATCAGAGTGAATCAAGTCCATAACATGCTATGACTGTTGTTTGGTTTTTCATTTTCCCTTTTAAACAGCCTTCACAAATACTTGATTGCATTTGACAATTTGAATCCCGTTGCAAGGATTTTTCTTTCAATGTTTTTGATTGCATTGAAATCACGATGATCTAGTCGTTTATGCTATAAATAAACATTCACTGTGGTGAAAACAACGCTGAATGTTTGTAGTTCAGTATATATAGAGGAAAGATATATATATATATATATTCAAGTCATCAGTTGTAATTACACTATTCTTGAAAGTTATGGAACAGCCTTTACAATTAAATAATATATTCATACTTCGCTGAACTAAAACTCTGACAGATAATAAACTTCCACTTAACTTTGGAACATAGAGTACCTCTTTTACTGGTACTTTCTGAAAATAGCCTTGTTGATTTTTGCATTGTAAAAAAAAACCATTGTCTTTAACTATAGCTTTAAATGTTTGCCCATCTGCCATTTGTACTAATTCATCAATTCTCTGAAACTCTGTAAAAAAGTGATAATTGTTTGTCAAGTGGCATGTGGCACCTGAATCAATGTACCAGCGAGATGAGGAAGATTTCATAGTAGTTTTGAAATATATATTATTCTTATTTCTTTTATTTAATGATATATTAGCCTTTTCAAACGCCCTGCTGACGATCAGATAGCAAGTTTCTACAGTCTCTTTTTAAATGATCTCGCTTGCTGCGATAAAAACAATTTTTCTTAGACTTCGTATTATTACGAAGAACTTTAACGCCATTGTCATATCATCTGTATCTAACATTTGCGATTCACACCTACGCTTAGCTTCGTCCATCATTTTTCCTTTAATAAGTTCAATTGTTAAATCTGATTCAAGACGAGTTTCTAATGTTATAACAAACATATGTTAAGAGTCCAGTAAACTGCCGAGAAGTAACGCAACTATCGTATTATCAGCTATTTCACCGCCTAATGCAATAAATTGATCAACAATTGTTAACATGTTATTTATGTGTTCTTCCATTCCGCTATCAAAGAACGTTTCCGACAAAGCTTTTTTAAAAGACAAATCTTTGTGGAGAGCGTTGATTTTTCATGATATGCTTGAAGAAAATTCCAGGCTTCTCTTGCTGAATTTGCCTTCCATATATGAAGCAGTTGATTGTCATCAACAAGTAGGCTATTGTAAATCTGGCTTTCATATCCTTATTTCGCCAAACTTCTACGATTGCTTCTGGCTTGGACTGATTTACGACGTCCCATAAATCGTTCTTAATAAGTAGCATCTCAAGTTTAAACTTCCAAACTTGATAGTTATCGTTGTTTAGCTTCTGAATTGAAAATCGAGTTCCATCCTCCATGTTTAAATGCCAACAACAATTTGAAAATATTTCTCCTGATTCTTCTGGAATTAAGTGTTACTGGGCCCACAACCTGTCAAAACAGTGTTTTGCCGCAGTGAAATTGTATGGAGAACATATTCCACAAAAAAAAAATTAAAATATATTGTTAATATAATAGTAAAGCCAGATTGGCTTCCATCAAGTAAGACAAAAGAAAAAAAGGCAGAGTTATACAACGCCATCCTGTCCTTGATATTCAAATTATAATCAGAGTGGTACATGGCCAGATTAAACATTGTTATCCAACAAGAAATGCTCGGAGAAAAATAATTTACTGAATGCACTAGACTTAATACAAGTGAAACTGTACTGAGATATTTTAAGAGAACAAACAACATATTTGCAACAAAAACATATTTTCACAGTTAATCAGTAGTGTATTAATGCCTACAGTTGAGTTCATGAAAGAAGAGCTTTTTATAACGTAATTTCCTTATGGAATGATGTTTCCAGGACATTCATCTACTGCTAAACTTCATAAGTAACTGTTTTAAACATTACGAAAACATTATGGTTTTGCATTTCCTACAGTTACATTTACAGGTCTTGAAATATTGAAAACGTTCCACACTCTTCCTCTTGCTTGACTATGCAAAGTTTGTCCTTTCGTGGTCACCCTTATGCGATCACAAAACGTCGCCATCTTGGACTGACTGCTCGTAGTTCAAGTTGATGTCATGACTGGCGACGTTTGTTCCAGACAAAATCAATCGCTACGTAATGACCATGGTAAACCCTTCTTTTTTGAAAACTACTGTAGTGATGCAAGTTGGGCAAATAGGGCAACTGGTTATCTAATTTATCTAAGTAATTCTTCAATCACCTGGTATACACACAAGAAATCCAAGGTAGCCCACTCAACCAAGAAAGTGAGCTTGTAGCTGCAACTGAATGTGGAACGTGAATAATGAGTATCAAAAACATTATTCGAGAACTAAACATGACAAGTTTATGTGAACTTGTAATGTGATAATCAACCCACAATAAATTTGATTGAAGACAAGTACAACCAGCCAAAAATAAGCACATTCACCTGAAATTCTTATAATGAAAGACTAATAGTCAAAATAAAGGACATATCTAGTTAAAAAAAAAAAACCTGCCAGTATGTTCATAAAGCCATTCAATACAGTAAAACATGAAACGTTCTCCAATATAATTGGGTTAAAGTAAAAGAAATAATTAAATAAAACAAGAAATGAATTCAGCACAAATTTAACCAACTTGCCTTTCTGGTTCGATTATCGGAGAGGAATCGGGAACGACCGTTTCGTCCTACATGGGACTCAACAGCCCGATCTCCGCCTTTCCCGACAAAAGATCGAGAAAAGCAAGATACTTAAGTGGAGGTCACCGTCCTACCTGGCAGTGACCCCCTCAGAACAAAAACATCAACAATAAATGTTGTGCTAATTACCACAACCAAAATTCTCTTCCTAATAACTGATAGGACTGTAGGTTATTTTAATATAAAGAAACATAAGTTAAAGGAGTTTAACGTGTTGTAAAATAATTCAAATTAAATAAAAGAAGAAATGAATTCAGCACAAATTTTGATTCCTTCCGATAATCGAACCAGAAAGGCAATTTGGTTAAATTTGTGCTGAATTCATTTCTTGTTTTATTTAATTTGAATTATTTTATAGCCCGTTAAACTCCTTTAACTTAAAAGAAATAATCTTCACACAAATATTATCTGAGGATGGGAATTGTGGTAAATTTATAATGCAAATAGTTTGACTTACTTTTATTTTATTGTAAAATCAATTCGCTTGTATAATAAAATAAAAACAATAACAAAATATGGAATTTAAATCCTTGGGCAGCCTTACGCCTACCACAAAAGGCATTTAACCACAAAGAAACAAATACTAAAAACAACAAAAATATCTTCGAAATGGTAAAAGGAAAGGAACCAATTCATGATAAAAATGATAATAGGGAAGCCTTTTGTGTTATGCTGAGACCCTAGGACTCAACTCTGTTTCGAGCTTATAAGGCTCTCTTCAGCCTGGGCTACCCAGCTAGCAAAAACCCCAAAAGGCTATTATCTATTATTAAATATGATTTATTTCCAAAAATAAATTTCCCCAACAAATAATTATACTGAAGCACTGTTTTACGTGTGTAATTAAGAGTTTAAAAAAGCATTAAAAGGCCAACACACATGGTAAGTTAAAAAAACACAAATAATAAAAATTAGAACTACGTTTCGGCCCGAACCAGCGGGCCCTTTACAAGTGAAGTGACATGAAATGACAGGAGAATATATGGAAACCTAAGACCAATCTTGACGTCATGATCTCCCATCAGCAAGTGAATATGCAAAGTGGACGAGACCACTATCGGGAAAGGGGCCTCCGTAAATCTAAAGACAACAACAACAAAAAAAAACAACTAAAAATTATTTTTATTTACCAAACCAAAACATGGGGGGGACATGATGGTGATTCGTACCACCCCAAGAAAGGACAAAGGCTAAGCTTTTCGGAACCCGTAATCCGCTATAGTTTTTACAGAAAGGGTGTTGTTATATCAGGACGTATCCATTAATATGAAAACTGATTCCTTGCACTTCCTAAGCGTGATATCCGGCTCATAACACGTGATAGTCGGGCCTTCGTAATCCAACCGATGCCCGTGCTGTCCTGTCTCTCCTATGTATCTACAGGGGGCATTCACACATTGGAGGGCATAAACGACACCCTTAGGATCCACGGGACGGTTATCCTCCACATTTTTATTCACAAAACTAGCAATAGTAACCCTAATGGAGGAGGTTAGTACAATGCCTATTCGCGACATCATCTTTTTCAAAATGGGGAAAATAGTTGGATGATAAGGTATGGACACAAATATCCTGGAGTTTACATTTGCTTTGGGAATCGGATTATAAATATTCCGCAAAGTCC
>JAFIDM010031433.1:0-15848 GCA_023159025.1 Thereuonema tuberculata | reverse complement strand
TTTATTGTTGCCCGAAGAAGCCATGTCTATTATTATAATGGCGAAATCGATTGCATTTGTGAGTTTTTATTGTGTAATTTTTAATTTTTTAATTTTAGTCATGTGCGTTGGCTTGATTATATTGTTTGTTATATATGTTTTTTTTAATTCACGTTGTTGAGATCGAGGTTTTATGCATTGTTGTTACGTAACACTATTTTTTTTAGTTATCAACGAGGTTGTTGAGAGAGGTTTTTTTGGTGAGTCTGCAAAAAACTCTTAATGAAGTCGGATGAAGTTTAGTGGATTTCCAGTCTTATTAGTAGTGTAGTGATTTTTTCAGGATGGACGGAATAAGACTTATGCCTATTTCACTAGAGTTGCTTCGAGTTCTAGAAAAGATCGATTTTTTTTGTCTATCGTGAGTCAGTGAAGCTGATCTTAAACTTTTATTTAATTATTTCTGGATAAGAATTATTTCTTTCGTTCAAGATGAAAGTCTTGTTAGTTTAATATATATATTTAATATATTAAATTATATATTAATTTAATTTCTGAGATAAAGATAATTCCTTAAGACTTCATAATTTAGAACGTCCGAAAAGAAAATCGTTTTTCCATATTTAAACATCTTTGAATCTTTAAAGAAAATTTAATGAAGATTTTTTTCTTATTTTTTCCTTTTTGTGAAAGCCCAAAAATAGCTAAAATTAATTTGCTAAGTTATCGGTTTTTTTGTCCACTAGTAGTTTTAAGATTTTATACGTATTCTTTTGGAAATCTATTTATTTTCCCTGTCGCCATTTACTTTCCCTATGTGTACTATGATGAACGACATCGTTGCCGGACTAAGAGAAAGGAAGTTTCAAATATAGTAGATTAAACTGTATCGAGCCAGCCTTTGTCAGATCAGTTTCAGAATAGTGTCACCAACAAATAGGAAAAGGAAATTTTACGGACGAGACTGTCTTTTAGGAAAACTCAAGCAAGTTATCCATTCCAGCATTTCAATATGGCCGCCAATGACGGTCGATTTCCATCGTGTTCCATCTGCTGTTAGTTAGAATTAGAAGTTACGTATTATCTTAATATTTAAACTACAAGTATGGCTATGTAGGTAAAAATTCATGAACAAAAATTGCGAACATTATCGATAACATTAAAATGCGAGTATCGAGGAAAATTTCTGTGGTAGCCAGAGAACAATTATTCAATGCACTTTTTTAACGTCTGATATCAATATTTTCTTTACGTATACGAAAAGAATTTCATTGTTATTCCGGAAAGCCACACCAATGTGATACAGATATCATGTCAGAAAAATAAGGTGTGTATAAAGTTAGAGTTCACATTTCGAAAGGCTGTAACTGCAGAAACAATTAGCGGAACGACTTCATATTTCACGTGACGAGTCCATGGCTATGGATTGTTGTTTGATGCAAACGAAAATACTTCCGAAAATAGCCGCTAGGGCGATACATGGCGCTGCAATACTGTAGTGGATACATACAATTCGTTGTCTGTTTCGTAAGAACATGCTCGATATGGTTTCCCCGGTATCGGCAACGTACTGAAATCAACCACAGCACGTAAGTGTCACTCGTAATGTTGTGAATATGATGTGTATTGTTGGTCTTTAGGTCCCCTAAAGCCGATTGCACAGGGATCCGAAAATCGGATAGGCGGATCCACGAATCGGACGTATTCTCTTACATATGGCCACGTAACGTCGCCTATATGAACGATTTGAATGTTACATGTCGTATAGATGACGTTGAAGAGAGTTTCGTGGCCATGTGAAAGAGAATACGTCTGATTCGTGGATCCGACCGTCCGATTCGTGGATCCGACCGTCCGATTTTTGGATCCATGTTGGCTAGTGTTCACGAAAGATAACACAAGTAGTAGTGGTTGAGATCCTGCATAAAAACCGTTGCATCCACATATTGAAGGCTGTTCAAGTATGGGAATCACTTGGTTGGCTAACAGGAGATGCATAACACTGGTCAGTAACAGTGCAGGTCACAGTACCCTCAAGACCGAGCTCGTCGAGAAGGAAAAGTCCGACGATTAATATGGATGTGAAACCACACAAAATGCTGACCTGTTGTGAAGGAAGTGCCAAGTGTCACAAGATTTGTGGGTTAATTTGTGCCCAAATTCTGCAGTTGTTCGTGTTCACATCATCATGCAGATGGAAGTGAGCTTCGTAAGTCCACAAAATGTTCCAAGGCCTTTCTACCAGTTTGAGCTAGAAACTGCAGGGCAAATGTGTACTCTGTCGGGAGACAATAATTGCTGAACTTTGCAATCTTGTAAGGGTACCAGAGCATAATTTATCGTAGAACTTTATGAACAGTGCTTACGGGTTTGTCTAATGATCTGCAGCACGGCATGCATTGTTGCATCCCATCACATTTGTCATCCTTTCTTTCTTCACCGATATGGCTACATTCACTGTCTGCGGATCGACGGTTTTCTATCTTTTGGAGGACTTCATCTCTAAGGAACCTGTCTCTTCAAATTTCTGGATCATTTTTCCAATACCATTTGCGGTCATAGGGTCTACTGGGAGTTTTTTAGTCAACCGGGTGGCATAAAGTAACGTGAGTTGTTCAGAGCCCTCTAGCGAGGAATGTATTGGACGAATCGTAACAACATTCGGTGGACATTCAGAGTAGAACATGCGGTTTCGATTTCTAAAAAAAAAATATTACCAAAAGTCGCCGACAGGGGAAATGTGGCGCTGTTAACGCACTAATTTTAAAGTCACTGTATAGTCTTTGTGTTCGTAGACAAGTATGGAAGCATTTGATCTTGCATTTACCGACAAGGTAAGTACGTGATTGGCTGTAAGACCGCCACGTGACCATGCGCGCCGTTTTGGATCCATCCCTTAACTTGTTTTCGGTTGCGACGCCGATTTTATGAAGCAACTAAATCATTTTGCTTCTACTTTTATCTTTTATTTGGTAAAATAGAATGACTGGTTGTTCTGATTCGGCTGCAGCAACAGAGCAGAACTTTTTTTTCGCTTTCCGGCGGGTGAACGAAATAAAATTCGTTTGAAATGCTGGCTCTACAATGTTGGCAGCAAAGATTTTTAAGTATTTATTTTCTACTGCAATAAATTTCTTAACTTATCACTCCTTCGGGCGCTGTATAGTGTGGCCCAAGGTCGCGCGCATTGAGCCTGGCAGGCACTACTTGATTAATTTTTTTTCGACAGATAAAAACGTTTTTTCATAATAAAAACAACTGTTAACTATTCTTTGGAAACCTCTAAACATTACAAAATACCGAAGAAGCAATAAAATAGTTTTACATAGTCTTTAAAGGAAACAGAAATTTAGTTACCAAAAATTACCGAAATATGTACACCCCTTGATTTAATAATCTTTTCTACAGATATAAACGTTTTTTCTTACACAAAACAATTGTTAACACTTCGTAGTAAACACCCAACTGTACAAAAATACCGAAGGAGCAGTAAAACATATTTAATTAGTCTTTAAAGAAAACGTATATTTATTGAAGAAAAATTAACAAAAATTAGCGAAGTGTGTGTACAAAGTTGTATTTGACTATGAAAAATGACATTGAAGTAAAACAAGAACATAATATGTTTAAACAACCGCTCATTCATTTGATTCATCAGCATATATATGTCCTTCTAGCGCTCTGTGATAGCATGGAGGACACATGAAAACAGCATGTGAGACGCAGGTATCATTATGGTAGTTTTTACATTCATATTGACTCAATCGTCTACGACGAGTCTGTAAATGGCATGTTTCACATTTGCATTGTTTTGGAGGTATCTGGGGCTGATCATCAGTTTGATTTGGTTGTTCATAGGGAGCGTATCTCTTCAAGTTGTGTTGGAGGTGTGCTGGCATCCCAATAGACTTCAGACTGCGTTGAGCAAGTTGACCAAGCACAAGTTCGTGAGAGAGTTGTTTTATAGATAATTACGAAATATTTTATGGTATGCCATTACTAACGACACAATGTGATACAGTATTAAAAATAACTTGGAAAACTTATTTGTCAAACTGCAACATAATCGGGCGCAATGAGCCTATGCGATCATTTCGTCTGTCAACCGAAAATCAAGAACGAAAATCAATAAATGACCTTGCCATAGTTATTAACATTGGAAAAGCGGAAGCTACTAGGATGGAGACATTGCGAAAAAATTTAGTGGGGAAGGGGCAAACAGAAGAGTTCGAGGTGTGCCTAGCAGATCGGTTGCGCCCGACATAGTGTTATAATAATTTCCGCTAGTTTTAACAAGAAAATAATTGCTGTTTTTTCTTTAATTAAAGAAACATTTCACAGTGGATCAATTCAAAAACATCGTGCTGACGGTAAACGAAAATTAAAACGAAATACTGTTTATTCGAAACTAATGACGAAATATTGATAAATTGTTCTGCAAAAACTGTAAAACTGGTCCGATTGTTATTTTTTGTTTTTGATAGACACATTTGATAAGCCATACAAAATTTCACTTTGAATAAAATGTTGAAATCATCTTCTGAAAATGAATTCTTAATTTTTTCTTCATTTAATATTTTTACAATTTGTCGAGCAACAGAAACTGAATTTAGAGAAAGTAAAAAATTGAAAATGCTTGGCAAATTCAGCAGTAAAAATTTGGAAAACGTGTGTCAGAACAATTTTCCATTTTGCCGTGATATTCTCAAAAAAATAACAAATCAATATTGTAAAGCTAGACTTTGTTTCTGATCAGGACAAGTAATGTTCGACAAAAACTGAAAAAGAACTGTTATGGGAACAGAAGTATGGCCATGAAAAATAGAAATAAAATGGTCTTTTAAGTAATATCTGTTATTGTACATGTTTCTTTGTTTTTATATATAAACTCTTAACATAAATTTCTTATTATCTTGTTCAATAAAGAATTATTTCTTTCATTGGTTTGTTCGTTGTTTTGTATATTCTTCAATAAAATATTTCATTAAAAGAATACTAAAAATAAATAAACTCAAGTAAGTTAGAAATTTACCAAATTCTTCTACTATCTCTCTTCTTTTCATCTCGTGTAATATATAAAAATGACTCCACAAGCAAATAAATTATTTGCTTACAGAAGAGAATGACGTAATATGTTTCAGAAAATTCGCTGCATTAGTATTTAAATAAATTATATTAAATACTACGAAAGGGGTTGTGGAGTCATTTTTATAAGTTAGAAATTATTAACTGATTTTATTCATTGATTCATTGAAGTGAAAATTAAATAAATTCAGTTAGTTAATTAAAAAGAATTCAATGGCTTTTTTTTTGTTATTAATGTTTATGATCGATAATCAACTAACATTAAAAATGTAGTGAAAACTATAAACAATAGTGGCTAATTTAATAAATAAAATATTTTTTTTTATAAATATATGTATGTACAATCAAATGAACTAATGGCAAAAATCCCATAAACTAAAGACTTAATGCAAAATGACAATTTTATTATTTAAAAAAATAATAAAATGAATACAACAATATATATATAAACGTATATATAAGTATTTGTACTTGAAAATTTTAATCATGTTCATTGTTATATTTACGATTAATAAAAGTTAATTTTGTACAGTTGTATTAATTAGTTGAATCCACCTATGTTGAAAATTCCTACGAAGTATCTTGTCAAAAATATCTTATTAGCAATAAAAGAAAATGTAAAAAAAAATGTCTTTTATATGTACTGTATATATATTTTTATTTTTTTATTTTTTTACATTTCAAGGATTTTTAGTTTTTTTGGTTTTTTTTGTACTTTTTGTACTTAATTACTAAAGTTATACGAGGGTCGCTCCTAAAGTAATTCCTCCTTTTTTTCATAAAAAATGTAACAGATAAAAAGTACACAATAACACTGTTCGATAGAGCAAAGTTTGAGGTATACATACTTATTTTTCCACATAGTAACCACCATTGGCTATGCATTTTCGCCAGCGACGAAGGAGAGCTTGCATGCCGCGTTCGTAAAAATCGGGACCCTATCAATTGAGCCAAGTTTTCACCGCTGCCATGACGGCGTCGTCAGTTGGATAACGTTCCCCACGCAGTCCATCTTTCAATGGCCCAAACAGATGAAAGTCCGAAGGGACCAAATCTGGTCGATACAGTAGATGCAGTAGAACAGTCCAGCCAATTTTGGCGTTGTGCTCCGTGCTCTTGAAGCTGGTGTGGGGCCTTGCGTTGTCATGTTGCTATCGCAAGGTTGTCTTTTTCTCTGGCCTGACTCTGGAAATTCTTGCTTTCAGCTTAGTCAGGGTCTCCATGCAGCGTTCAGAGCTGATGGTGTTTCCACATTCCATAAATTACAGATGGATAACCCCCTTCCTTTCCCAAAGGACAGTAGACATCAATTTTCCTACGGAGGGCTGCGTCTTGAACTTTATTGTCTTCATTGGAGAATTCGCATATCGCCATTCCATTGACTGGCACTTCGAATCCGGTTCGTAGGGGTGATATTATGTCTCGTCACCGGTAACGATGCGATCGAGAAAACCATCACCCTCAGCCTCGTATTGGTCGAGCAGGTCCTGACAAACATGCATTCGGTGTTCTTTTTGTTCCTGAGTGAGCATTCAAAACCCACCTGGCACAAACTTTGTGGTATCCTAACGTTTCCAACATTGCTTCCAACACGTTAAAGCAGACATTCAGCTCCATACACAGTTCCCTGGTCGCAATCCTGCGATTCGTGCGGATGAGCTAATCGAGACGTTCTTCATTCCTTGGTGTGACAGTTGTGCTTGGTCGCCCGGAACGTGGTTTGTTGTGCATGTCGCTACCACCCTTGCTGAAACGCATCACCCACCGCCTCACTGCGCTAACATCAACTGTTTGGCCTTTGTAAACATTCAACAAGCGTTTGTGAAGGTCGATGGTTGAAATTTTTTCCGCATTAAGGAATTCAATTACACACCTTTCCTTGATAGGCACATCTTCAAACGCCATTTTATTAGGTTATCTCTTTGCTGCTACCTGGCGCACGTCAGTCAAATTAAACAGATATTGGCGGGAAGATTCAAACGTACTGCCATACCACCAACGTTTGCTTCTGACATCATGGGCAAACATAAAAAAATAGGAGGCATTATTTTTTGGAGCGACCCTCGCATATTAAAGTAAAATAGTTCGTTTACAATGAGTTAACTGCAGTTATCAATTGTTCTAAAAATAGTTGATCGTTATTGATGAAGTTTACAAAGATTTTACTACAAAGTTTCTTCAAATAAAAATGATAAAAAATAAGATAAAAGTCAGAAATTAAATTGAAAACGTCCTTAGCGCTTTGCGGGCTTCAGTGCCTTGGCTCCAAAATGACGCCGTACGGAGAGATGTCCGTACTTGTCTATGGACACAAAGACCATACAGTGACTTTAACTAATTTGCATAACCCCGTTACGTGTAGAGCGATTATGATAAAAAGAAAGGGTTGGAGAATTCACAATACAGGGCAACGAACTGCCTTTCGATGGCTCTGACCTTACGTAAACGTGCTTTGTTAGTGAACGAGAATGCCACTTAAGGAATATCCGGAAAAAAAAATATTTCCGGAATTTCAGAAATCTTCCCTTAAAGATTCATGTCATCGAATCGAAACCAGTTGTGCAATTTATAATTTTATAATGTGTTAAACTTTTTATCTACATTTGCATTTCGGCGTCTAAGAACCAATATTTGTAATAACTATTAATAATTAATGATTAGCAACCAATCATTTCTCCAACATATAATTAGCACTATATTAAATTTTTAAATACATTAAAAGGTGAACTTACTGTTTATCAGTGCAAAGTGACATCTCCAAACAGCTGTTTCACAGAGCTTTTTTCTTAATGATGATGCGCATAAAAACTTCATTGCGGCCGCGGAGACTGACACATGAATTTCTATTCTTTAATTTTATTGTGTATTTCTTGTTTTTTTAGTTTAGATTTTTAAGTCCCATTCTTTTCCATATCTTATATTAAATTAACCTGTATTATTAACCTTATATTAAATAAACATTTTAAACTGTTTATTTTTGTTTCATTCCGTGGAATTTAAGTAAAAGTTAGTCAAAGCATTGATTGATTTGAACAATAACACCCAGCGCGTGAGGTGATTAGCACGAGAAAGCGTGACGATGTTCCAACAGAGAATAAAAGATGAATTCTTCAAAGACTGTAGGTGTTTTTAGACCTTATGAACTTGAATTCCAAAGAATTAACATTATTTGAAGAACTGTTTGTGAACTGTTAGTGAACCGATGATTTAACAAGAAAAATTGTCAGTGATATTGAATGTTTGAAGTGGATTCGTATTTCAATATTGAAGAGCTTAGAAAGAAGAATAAGTATCTCTTTATCCGATAAGTTTGTTTAAGTTTATTATATATTGTGTTTGCTTATAAAAAACATATCTGCTACTAAATAAGTTAATAAATTATATATAAAAGTAGCTCATTCATTACATTATTGTTTATTTTTTCTTTTCCAGATTTATACTTTACAATACTATAATAGATTTTCTTAGTGTATTCATAATTCTAAGAAACGGAAATTTTGAAATAAGTTTAAGATAGTTACGAAATTATTATTATAAAATTTTAGCGCTGCTCATCATCTAATTGAAATTGACATAAGCATATCGTAACCTATTGTACTCATTTTCGTAAGCCTATTTTTGAAAATTCAACAGGTATCAACATAAAAAGGCAGTATTACCTTACCTTTCTCTTACCCTATTTGTTCGTTGATAATTGTAATAAATTCAATCTCATGTATAATCAAATTTAAGACTTTCTTTTTTCATAAAATATATCGTATTATATATTTAGATACAATTTCATACAGTAAATGCAAGGGAAACGATGTTACTTAGTTACCTGGTATTGTGTTGAATAAGGTATTTGGAAACGTTAGCGAATGTAATTTCTATTGACTGATTTTATGGATCTGTTTTTATGGTTTCCTTTTGTCGAGTAAATGTCGTTTATGGCTTGATTCGCTTGTAGGAATTATCTTTAATCTAAAAGAACTGAGACATAAAAATAAAGAATTAAAACCAGCATTGTTGATCCGAAAATCGTTAACCATGACTTTATTCGAGGAATTCTATTATTATTATTTAAAATTATTTCTAAATGACATTATTGACGTCTTTAGAAAAGTTTTGTAATATCTCAAGCTACCAAAATTTATTATTGACTAAAATTAACTGGTATTTAGATGTACATAGAGTTTTCAGACAATATTATTTAAATAATCACTGATTTTTCGCTACATTTTCATAAAATGTAAATACAGTTACTCAAACATACTCCTTTTTAAACCAAACATTCCTAAAAATATTCCTAAGAAATTACAACTATAAAATATTTTCTAATAATTATATTTTTCTTTCCCCAACATTGCTCTTTTCTTAGTATTTCAGTTTTCCTTTTGTCCAATATACAGGGTGATTCTTAAAGTATTGGAAATACCCTTTCCTTGCTCTTCCCGGTTGTGAAGGTTGCTAGACCATTTTTTCTTCATAGGGGCAGCAAAAAGACTAAAATGGGGACACCATCATCCGACTCAGAATCGCATGTTCGATCCGGAAATCAATGCCCTATTTTACTCTTATTTATACCGAATTTGACAGAAAAATATTTCGATCTTCGTTCTTTATAGGCCTATTTTTCCAGTACTTTATGAATCACCCTGTATATAGGAACTAAAAAATACTAAATATTTCTTGAAATCAAACGATATGAAGTTATTTTTAAGCTTACAGAAACAAAAAAATCTGCTAAACTAATTTCGTTTATCAGTACATTAGAAAATATCGGGTGGGCACAAAATAATGTGAGGTGTTCAGAGCCCAGTAGCGAATAATGTACTTGACGAATCGTAACAATGTTCGGTGGACATACAGAGTGGAACATGCGGTTTCGATTTCTAAAAAAAAGTTGCAACTGCTGTTGTGGAACAGGAGTTGACGAACGTGCAGGGTACCAGCAGTGCACGGGCAATATCCCGGCAAACGGATATCCCACACTCAACGGTGCGGGAAATCCTACATCAGATATTGAAGCAAGGCTACCGAGTTCGCCTGATCTTAATACTTGTGACTTCTGGCCGTCGGGATTTCTAAAAAGCATTGTGTATGAAGGACATGTTCCCGATACCCCGACTTTTGAAAGATCGACTTCATGACAGGTGAGACAAATCCATTCCAATATGTTGCGAGCCACCGTGTTAAATGTTGTTTATCACATGCAGCTCATGGAACATCATTTTTTTTGTTTTAGAAATCGAAACCGCATGTTCTACTCTGTATGTTCACCGAATGTTGTTACGATTCATCCAATATATTCCTCGCTAGAGGACTCTGAACACCTCACATTATTTTATGCCCATCCGATATATAATAAGATTCACATTATAATTAATTAATGAACCGAAGTAAATTTATAAATCAACCAACTCACAACTCGTGTTGAATATATAAAATGAATACTTTATTGAACAAGAATTGCGAAAGTAAACAATAAATTGGAGAAAATCTAATGTGTGGTAAATTAAACCACTGTCCTGGGAGGCAAAGGCCCCTGCGAATAATGCTAGAACTTCAAAGGTAAACAAAGCCTTGTGGATGATTGCTGCCTGGACCTTGGCTCGAGAAATAAACAATGACTGGCTGCAATGCAGGTGAAGAGCGGAAAAAAACTTAACAAAAGGAACAGATTAAAGAAGCATATAAATTAAATTTAACTTTGATAACTATTCAATCAACTGACCTAATTTATTTATTGTTTTTTCTGTCTTTTTTTTTAAACCATATGGTTATTGGGAAGACGGATACCCAATCATTGTAAGCATTCTCATGAGTGAGTATAAAAAATGTCTCCAAGCATTTTCTTCTAAAGTGATGCTGACAAACTGCTATACGTAAACACACTTATATAAAAATTAAATCGTTTTGAAAAAGTATAATACTATGTTTTCGTAGTATTACACTTTTTCAAAATGATTTTATTTTTATATAAATCTGTTTACGCATGTTAAAATTACTATATCTATGCAATACTAAAGTTCAATCATTCTACATCGCAAAAATTCCAGTTCAAGTGGATCAGATCCTGTACATGTTATAATAAAAGGGGGTTGAAAATATTGCGATTTTATTGTTGTTGTTAGTGATTGTTGGAGTTTTGGTGCGCTACACAGTAAGAAGATCTTCGCTGAAGACAAACAAATATTGTTTAATTTATTAGGTTACAGAGACTTAGACTAATAGAAAGTTGGATGGAAAGAAAAGGCATCTTTGTTTTACATTTGTTTGCTTTTATGTTTTGTATTTAAATTTTCAACGCCATAGAAACTCACAAGAACCCTTGGAGTATTTGTATTGTTAAGGCCAGCGAGCATACGTAATGAACAAATGGAAACCTGCGGACTCAACGAACTTTCGCGCCGAAATGATCGCAAAATCACTAGGCCTATCTATGATTTCTAAAGTAAGCACCGAGAGTAAATTCTAATTCTAACTTGTATTTATTCTTTGTTTTAATCATACTGTTAATAGGCAAAAAACGGATGTATGGAAGTACGTTTGTTTGTCATCAAAATGGAGAGAGTAGGAGAGAGATTACTTTATAGTGTATTTTTAATTTTGTTGGTGTATTTTTAAGTTAATTTTAAAAATACACTAACAAATATCTTTTTGAAAAGACAAATTAATTGATTTAATGTTGGTGCGTTGTTCAATATTTACGTAAAAGTTTATAGGAAAAAAAATTTTTTAATTATTTTAAATCAATCCAAAAATTTTAACTCAAAACAAGTAAAAAAAAATTACTTAAGTGAAAGGCAAATAGGTATTTTTTTTTTTATTTATTTACACTACTTGAACTAATAATAACAACAGAATATTAAATACTAAATTCACTGATTAATTAATAAATCTATCGAAGCACATATAAGTAGCACTTTAATAATAGCCTTCCAAGAAATCAGTTGACTTGACTGATTAACGATAATTGCTTCTTTTAACAAATGCACTATTTCTTCTTAATTCGTTGCATAATAGTTTACAAATAATTAACAGTAAATAAATAAATAAATAATAAACAGTACTAAAAACAAAATATGGAAGAATAAATAAAGTCAACAAATTCAAATATCTGGGAGAAATAATCCAACCTAATGCATTAGACAAAGAAGCCAACTTTGCAAGATCAAGAAAAATGGAAATGGCATTCCAGTTAACTAAAAATAAACAACAAAAAATCAGTCTCCATAAATACTAAACTTAAACAGTACAATACAGTGATTAAACCAGAATGTTTATATGCATCGGAGTGTCTTGCAATGAACACAGCCAAACAACTAGATGAAATAGAAAAGAAGGAAAGAAAAATAATACGGAAAATTTCTTGGGAAATATGATAATGGAATATGGAAAATGAGAAGTAATGAAGAAGTCTACGAGAAGACAGAGGGAATTGTGAATACAATGAGGAAAAGGAGGATAACATTCTATGGACACATGAAGAGAATGGAAGAGAGTAGAATGACAAAACGCCTCTTCAATTATTTCGACAAAAACCCAAAGACACAGATAACCTGGTTCAAAGAGATCAGAACCGACCTAGAGGAAATGAACATTACTGAGGAGGAAATAGAAGATAGAAATAAATTCAGATCTAAAGTTAAAAACTTTAAGGGTTTCCAGAGGAGGCAGAAAGTGATTGGGAGCGGAGTTTGGACTTTGGAAAGACGGGAAAAACAGAGGGAAAGGATGAAGGAGTACTGGAAGGAGAGAAAAAGGAAGGAGAAGATGAAATCATGAACAGTTATTTCACGTGGTCCCCAGTCGGCCAAAATCGAAAGAAGAAGAAGAAACAGTACTCACAATAACTCTCGTCTACTTGACTTGAATTAATTCACTGGGAATCCTTCGTTGAACCGTAGTAATTCCTTCACGTTGAAACTACAAACTGATGTCTTCTCCGAAGCACATGTGACTTTCCTGTCTTGTGAATGGTTCTCTTCGTTGAGGTGACTTTCCTTAACAACGATTGGTTCCAATTTGATCTCGCCTGATAATTGAAGCGTTCGCTATTTCTTTTAATTCTTCTTAACATTTTGACTTAATAATCTTCTCGCTATTTTCTTTATCGTTTTTCTTTATCTCTATTCGATTAGTTTTCCGTCTTAGTTGTAGAATAGTAATTCTTTAGACTTAGTCTTTTTACCGCGTCTTCGGTCTCGCTGTATTGGCGACTCCTCGACTAATGGTAACGGGCAATACCTTCTTTCAAGCGACGGTCTCGTCAGCTCAATATTCTCTGGCGACTATCTCTGCTTCATAGTGGGTTCTTATGGTGAATTGACGGAGCGACTTCACATACTTTCATTTACGTTGGCACTTGCTGATACGTCCATCAGCTATTTTTCTGTAACTGCTTCTTTTGCCAATTCGGTAATCTTCTGAACAGTTGAATAAAGCAGCATTCAACTTCGTGAATGCTCACTTCTATGGTCGCACCATTTCCTAATATTGAACAGCTTATAAGCTGATCTGATCAACTGCGTTGAACCTCTAACTGCGCTTAACTACGTATCTGCGCAGCACTACTGAACTGAGTTGCACTCCACTACATTCTGAGCTGAACTGAAACTTCACTTCACTACTAAAGTGAGGCTCTGTCTCGCCTTTTTATCAATTTACAATATGACGTCGTCACATTTGCATATTCGATGAATTAATTTACTTTTGCCGTTGAAGCCACAATTTAAAATAAAATTCAATTAATAATTTTGATAATAAATAAAATACAGTGCAACTTGGATAATTCAAAGCTGAAGGGACCACTAAAAAACTTCGAATTATCCGAAACTTCGAATTAAAAAAGTTACATCTTTTAACTTTAATTTCAGGTCCACTGAATGCTTGAAAAGATTTTTCTGTCAATAGGTAAATATTTATTCAGAAACATCATGGTATGAAAGACTTAAACACTATATGTATGTGAACAAAATAAGATTTATATTACGTAAGCTACAGTACATATTATATTCAATACAGAAAATTATAGTTTTTCAAAAAATTGTGCAATATCTGATTGTTTTGTAGAATTCAGTCATTTAAGGTTAGCAAAATCATCAAACATGTTTAGTGAACGGAAAACAGCTTCACTTACGTTGGTTTGTCCTTCAATATACCGACAATTCGGCGCTATCCCATACTCGTTGGCGATTTGGCATTTCTTCTTCACACCCTTTTCCACCTCGCGAATGACGGCGACCTTTTCAGCGAACGTTAAATTCTTGTACTCGCGTGGTTTACTGAAAGACATGGTGACACTGACAGCAGGAAGCTCGAATGGCGTCTGAAGCGTCACGTGTCGAACGGTGGCGGGAAGAGGATTTCAGTTGTCACGTGTCGAATTTCTTAACGATGAAACGCCGAAAAGTCGTTATGGTTCGAAATTTTTTATAAAAAACTTCCAAATTAAGGAAGTTGAACTTCGAATTATCCACGATTTTTTAACATTGATTTAATAAGAAGTTCAAGGGACCAAGAGAAATCTTCGAATTAACCACGATTTCGAATTAAAGACGTTCGAATTATCCAAGTTGCACTGTATATATTACTAAATTATCTCTTCATTAAGTATAAAGAAATTAGTATAAATTTTTGCATCTATTTATTTAGTGAATAATAAAACAAAATGAACTAGAAATAATTCCTACGCCCCTGTAAGGCATTATGGGGCACTCTCTCATAGGCTCAATTTGGAGGAGCTTATTATTTTTAGGAAAGGAGGTTAACTTATTTCGCCAAGAAAGCATTTTGATATTAAAAAATCAAGATTCGTATAACGATGGTCTTTCGGTCAGCGCTGTGGCGCTATATAATTGCCACAGCACAAGTTCAGCAAATTGTTAATGAGATTTATTATCGAGACCTTCAAAATAAACTAATCTGTAAGTAGAATTTGCATTGAATGTACAAATTTCTGCTACAAGTAGATCGAATGCAGCAGGGTTTATACATTTCATTCCTTTAAAAAACTGAGCTTAGAACACCTTTTTCAATCTTGTGTTTTTGAAAAATTTCATGGTATTTCAAAAATGTGGTGTTTGTTTTACTTCTGTGAATATTTGCAACTAATTTGTAATTAATTGTTTATTTTGGACTACAATGTTCTATTGCAAATAAAAAAAAGGTTTAATATATCGTTTGGCCCATATCGCATTCCCAAAATATGCATGCTAGAACATATAAATCGTGACTCGGCAATGACTAGTCCAGTTTGAAGAATATGATACACACTCACCCAATTCTCTTTTATTTTACTCCAGCCATCACTGTAAATATAAATAAAGAATTTACAAATAATCTCTCATCGTCCCTAAGAAGATCCATTGCCGCGAAAACTGATGAATTCTGGGAAAGTTTCCTTTCGTTTCAGAGCGGCGACGTTTGTTCATATGCGGGGATTTTTGCCGTTGTTATTAGACGCA
The DNA here is from genome assembly GCA_023159025.1 of Thereuonema tuberculata. Classification (NCBI taxonomy): domain Eukaryota; kingdom Metazoa; phylum Arthropoda; class Chilopoda; order Scutigeromorpha; family Scutigeridae; genus Thereuonema; species Thereuonema tuberculata. The sequence goes on along the minus strand of JAFIDM010031433.1, from coordinate 333 downwards.
GGAGTCCGTTCCTTAGCTGGACGATAGGAGCGTCCGGGTTTAGAGTTAAAAGAAATGTTATGGTGCCTAAAGCGCGGAAGAGAGGGCTGTAACTGAACTTGATTAGAAAACATGTACATTTAGCCATTTGCGTTTTCAATCTTTTATACGTCGATAGTCTAGTGGATTGCTGCAATGTTGAAACCGATTGTCTATGAATTGTGATTATCTTTGATGCAGAGAAAACTTGGAAATGAATTAAAATTGGAATGAATAAATGAGCCTAAGATTTTTGGTATGAATATTCAATTTTATTTTTGACTTTAAATAAAATTTAATTAGTTGGAGTAAAAA
>JAFIDM010031431.1:0-12417 GCA_023159025.1 Thereuonema tuberculata | reverse complement strand
AAGCTTGAGAATACCACCTCTCGGTGGAGAAACTAGTTGTAACTTAAATTTTTGTATAAATGTGTTTGCTTAATCAGGTCTATGGCTTTGTTTTTGCAAGTAAGATGTTACAGTATACGTAAAAAAATTTATTTTTTTAAATTATCAGATTTGTTAAGAAATATAGCCGAAATAAAGGATAAAATACAAAAACTACACTGGGTGGAGAAAATGATGAATGATATCACAACATCCATAACCTTTCTATCAAACAAATATGAAGAATTTGTTGGAAAATAAAAGAATAGAAGAAGATACAAAAAACAACACAAACAATGGTGGTAAAACTCCAAAGTGAAAAACCGAGAAAAAGAATTAAAAATATTGGAACTATAGTAAAATTAAAGAATTAGAACATAACAGTAAAAAATTGAAGAATTAGAACATAACAGTAAAAAATCGAATATTAAATTGCATGAACCAAAATTGAATAAGGGCAAAGATCTGCAAGAAATTCAGAAAAAAAATTGAAATGAAACTGAGTCTAAAAAACCGCCTAAGCAAAATTGATGAAATTCATCGATTTCCATTAAAAAACAAAGACAAACCCTATCCAATAATTATTAAATTTAAAGATTATCAAGCAAGAAAGGGACTAGATGGAGAATAAATGATGACGTATTAAGAAATGGAGACAGTCAACAGATATCCAAGGAATGACAATATAACTACCAAGGAAAAAAAATCTATTCTGGCAAACCAAATGTAGCGCAAAAAAAAAAAAAAAAAACACACAAGGATATCGAAACTTGCCACCGATCAAAGCTCATGAAGAGATTCTTCGTGAAAGAAAAGTTGACTGTGTTGTTTTGGCCGGAGAATCCACCAGACTAAAAGCCCGAAGAAAATTTCTGAGCCATTTGTAAGGCTCGGTTCCGCAATATCCTTTTTGAGAAATTGAAGTTGGAAATCAGAGATGTAGCAATGGAGATAATAAACAATAAATATGCAGAAAGAAATATTAATTATTTATTAGAAATATTATATAATCAGTGATATCAAAAAGCACCATCAAACAAAGACATAATTTCTGGTGTTAAAAAAAGATAGAAGAAACTGGCTTGAGAATGTAGAAAAATTTAGAGAAAAAAAAGAAGAGGCGAAATAAGATTTATTGTATCTTTTTTTTTATTAAGTCATTGTCTGTTTATTTCTTTTCTTGTTTGCTTTTGGACGCAAATGAACCATGTTAAAAAATACAGTATAATCTATATATTTGTCGTTTTTTTTTAGTTGTACGTATGTACAGTTCCCAAACCCCTTAATTGGTAGTGTTTTTTTAAGAAAATATTTACACATTAAGTGTTCAATGGGTCTATGTATTCGCCATCATGCTGTGCATAGAAGTTCATACGCCTCCACGTCCTACTTGAAATTTTTTGGAACATGTCCGGTGTGATGGTTCGAAATGCGTCCTCCATTTGCATTGCGCAATTCTTCATTTTTGGCATAACGACGTTCAGATACGTAGACCTTGATGATTCCCTCCAATGAGTTGTCAGGCATCATAAGGTCAAGACTTCGTGGTGGCCAGTTCAATGGAGCTCGCGATGCGACCAATCCAGCGTCCGTAAATTGTATAAAGAACCTGCGCACAGTAACACCTAAGTCAGCAGGTGCACAGCTGTAGCCATACGCGTTCCATGATTCCCGCGTCTTCAAGCTGAGGGTTTAAGCATGTTCGTAACATGTGTAAATAAGTTTCGCCATTAACATGAAAATCAAAAAAATACGGTCCAAATAAATGTTGTGATGTCATCGCAGCCGATATCATTACGTGATGTGGATTCCTCTGCAAATCCAGTGTGTAATGAGGGTTCTCTTCGCCGAAAACACTGCATTCTAGTGTCAGCAATTGAAACAACATTCAATACTAAATATTTACATTTATTATTACATAACAGGGGTTACGGGAACTTCCAGTCCATACTGTAAAATAATGGATATTCATGTCTACATATCTGAAAAGAAGGCTATATAGACAGCCAAACATATGTATAATATTTTTGTGCTTATCTCTTATGTAGAGTTACACTTAGTTTATAGTTTTATTTACAGTACTTGATCTATAATCAATTATAAATTAGTTTCAAACTCAGATATGCTTGAGTGGAGATCTCAACACCCAGTTCGAACTCCTGTTTGGATGTTTTTAATCTGTCGCATGTTGTTTTAAGGGGCGCTCGCCATCTAACGCATCCCTAAGCAAACCACGACTACGGGACAGGGGGGGGAGAGGTGTGTAAGGTGGGAGTGAGGTGTTTGGACGGGGAAAGGGGGAGGTGCCGTGGAAAGCCAGCCTAGAGACAAGTGGCCCGCGCCTTTCAGACGAAGGAGAAAGGGCAAAACTCAGATAAAGGGATAAATGAAAGATTTTATTATTAAAATAAACTAATAGAGAAAATACAAGAAAATAAGTAAAAATAAGTCATAAATTCACTCTCTGATTGTCCGTTCGGATCTGTCCTGGGCGGCACTGGGGGGAGATCCTTCGCTGACGGGGATGAATGGCTGGGACGGTCTCGGAGGCATCCTTTGGGCACAGCGGAGGCACACTTGCGAGCACTGGATTCGATCTCCGTATCTCCGGAGATGTCGACAGCTAAGAGCGGACAGGCGGCTGGGTTGGAGACTGGCGGAATCGTATTTCTGAACGAGTCCGCGATGTCTTCTCTGGTGTCCGCCTTTCCGCATATGCACTGCCGTCGACCTTCTTTAGGGGGTGAGCTCCAAGTGAAAATGAAAGCGGGCAGGTTTTCTGCGATGACCGTACACGCTTGACTCGTGAGCCCGGGTCGTCTTGCCTGCGCCTGGCCTTCTCAAACGCTGCTTGCCTCCGACGTGGATCCACTCCGAGCAGGGAAATATGCGGGTGGGGTTCTTGGCGACTGGAGCCGCTGGCCGTGGACCGTGTCGCCTTCCCCAAACCTCGCTTCCTGCTCTTGGCCGCTGCTTGTCGGGTTCTCTTCGGATACTGCTGTGATACTGCCTTGTTTACTCCCGGGGGTCGCCGTTATATTCCTGGGAGGGGTGGTGAGACATTTCTGTCCCCATCACCGCTTGTGGCAACACCACTCGTTGTTGTGACATCAGGCCCTTTGTTTCCCCGGGCTCCCGATGCACATAACAAAAGGGAGAAAGTTGGGAGAAAGCTTTAACGGTGAATAATAGGCTTCATGGCCTGATAGCCTTTGTGGACCGTTTGGAGGAGCTTTCTCGAGCCCTTCCCGAAGTCGTTAAACCATTGTTTAAGGTTTCTTTGGTGCCAGCTTGTCGGGAAATTGCAGTCCAACAGACGCCAGGACTGAGGAACGACGAGAGAGAAATATGGAAGGTTGGAAATGATCAGAAAAGAGAAAGAAAGAAAAGGAAAAGAAATATTAGAAAAATATTGCCAAGAAAGAAAATGGAAAGGGAAATGAGCGGAGCGCGGGGCACGAATACGTTCGTGACAAATCTTTCGAATTATGTAAAATTCCTAGTATCGACCATCAAAGATTTAAAAGGAAAAAAAACCAGTCAACGTCAATTGACACAAAGAAATACATAAAAAATGTTTATATTAAACTAATTATTCAATTATTATCGCTATAAACAAAACAGCACCTGTTGATAGGAACTAACTGTTCCTAAGAGGAATGGAACTGTAATCAATTAAAGAAAATAATAATAAGAAGAAAACGGAAGGGCATCCGACTGACCATCTGACTCCCAACTATTGGGCTTATAACCCCATCATCCCCGAAGGCGCTAATATGTCCTGTAAAATGGGGACCTTTAACTGTAATAAAGCTTTATTGTCTTTACTGACATTAAAACTTGGATCTTTTCAATTTGGTATAAGAACCTTATGTAATTTATTAATACAGTGCAACTTGGATAATTCGAAGCTGAAGAGACCACTACAAAACTTCGAATTATCCAAGACTTCGAATTAAACAAGTTATATCTTTTAACTTTAAGTTCAGGTCCACAGAATGCTTGAAAAGATTATTCTGTAAATAAGTAAATATTTATTCAGAAAGATCATGGTATGAAAGACTTAACACTATATGTATGTAAACAAAATAAGATTTATATTACGTAAGCTACAGTACATATTACATTCAATACAGAAAATTATAGTTTTTCAAAAAATTGTGCAATATCTGATTGTTTTGTAGAATTCAGTCGCTTAAGGTTAGCAAAATCATCAAGCATGTTTAGTGAACGGAAAAGAGCTTCACTTACGTTGTTTTGTCCTTCAATGTACCGACGAAATTCGGCGCTATCCCGTACTCGTTGGCGATTTGGCATTTCTTCTTCACACCCTTTTCCACCTCGCGAATGACGGCGACCTTTTCAGCGAACGTTAAATTCTTGTACACGCGTGGTTTACTGAAAGACATGGTGACACTGACAGCAGGAAGCTAAATGGCGTCTGAAGCGTCACGTGTCGATGGCGTCACGTGTGGAACGGTGGCGGGAAGGGGATTTCAGTTGTCACGTGTCGAATTTCTTACCGATGAAACGCCGAAAAGTCGTTATGGTTCGAAATTTTTTATAAAAAACTTCGAATTAAGGAAATTGAACTTCGAATTATCCACTATTTTTTAACATTGATTTAATAAGAAATTCAAGGGACCAAGAGAAATCTTCGAATTAACCACGATTTCGAATTAAAGACGTTCGAATTATCCAAGTTGCACCGTATTAAAACTAATTCAAACAATTGAATTTCTTAGCGGTTGGGATGCCGTCGTACTTGTTGAAAAAATATAAACAAGAAAATTACAACTATTATGTTGTAATTTTCTTGTTTATATTTTTTTCAACAAGTGCGACGGCATCCCAACCGCTAATTTAACAAGCGCACGTTAAACCTTTAATTAAATTGAATTTCTTATTTGATTTCTAATTATCTGTCCTGAAGACATTTCAATAGCACACCTATTGATCAAGAAAAGTTGAAAGTATGGGCTAAACAACCTATTGATAACGAATGGGGAAATTCTAATAAGAATGATCTAGAATCAAACACTGCTAATCCAATGAAGAACAGTATCAGTCCTCATTTATTCATCCCTTTACAGTTGAAAGAAAGACATTCATATTCATTTACTGTACGAATTGAGAATTGAAATACAACAATTTAAAGAATCATAATAATAAAAACAATTAAGAATTGTTAAGGTTAATACTCACTTACTACCTCTATTTCCACTATCTGTCTGTTTCTGTGTGATATGGTACAAACCAAGTTTCCATTATCCACTTCATACTTCACATGGACTATAGTCAATACACATTCTGAATTTTCTATCTTCATTAGGTAGTTATCATCTTCAAAAAAAGAACCACGGTCATTTGACCAAGAACAAACATTAGGTGTTTCTTCAAACCTCACTCTAATCTCCAGAGATTCGCCTTCTCTCACTTTATATACTGCCTGTTGAGCCTCAGATACTACAAGAAAGATAAGTATTACATAAAATGAAAAGAAAGAAAGTTATAATTATTAAATCTCTTCTTGTAAAATTCTTACATAAACATAAGTACAAGAAAATATGACAAATATTCATGAGTTTTTTTATTGGCTTTATTTAAAAATATAATTGTATTTAACCTTTTTAACTTAATAATTTAAAGTAAGTAATTTAAAATTATTTTCCATGAAATTTGATATCATGGAAGCATTTTCCCCTGATATAAATGGTTTAATCAAGATGACTGCATTATTTTTTTTATCCAAAAAGTATTTCACCACAGCTCAGAAGGAGATGCATTTCTTAACCGAACTCTTCCAAACGGTAGAAACGAATTGAAATAAAACTTTGTTTTCAGCAACTAAAGACAATCTTATTAGAAACACTTCGGAAGAAGAGATTTGAAACTTTTAGGAATAAGATATAGAGAAGTTAATTGAATGAAGATAAGAATATATCAATAGCCTTAATGTTTACATGGTTGTATCAGTTAGTACAAGTCAATTCATTATCAGATAGAGTTAATGTTTTTAATATGTTTCTATTCTTACTTTACGACGCTTTAACTTTCCTTTTTTTATCTTTTATACTCCAAAGCATTTTTTTTTCTTAATTTTCTTAACATTGTGAAAAATTCAACAGGAAACTATTTTTATTAAAGGAGAATGGGCATATATGCCCCACCACTGTGTAGCTATAAGATATATACCTATAGAAAGATCTAATTAAATAGAACATTTTGTATTATTATTTGTGTCAATTATTAATCCGTTCGGAGTTATATAATTCTGGACATGACTTATCTAGTTGACATCTTAACTCCCGGATTTATTATTTAATTAACATTTAATAATTATGTTCAGTAATAGTAAATATTATTTTCATTTATTACATGTAAATAATTATTATTTACTTGAAATTGCAATATTAATTATTAATTACGTATAGTAATTACTAAAAGTTAATTAAGTAATAAATTCGAGAATTACGATGTCAACCAGATAGTTGCATTATATAACTCAATTCTAGCATTATATAACTCCATTATATAACTCCATTCTAGCATTATATAACTCCGAACGGAATAATAATTAAGACGAGTAGTTATAATAAAATATGGTCTATTTAAGGAGATCTTTCTGTAGGTATATATCTTATTACAATACAGGGGTGGGAACTTCCCATATATTTGTGCCCATTGTCCTTTTGTAATACAATTAAATAAAAACTTAATGAAATTCTAAAATGAAATTGATTTCTATATAAACTTATTTGCAAACTAAATGAATATAGAAAATACTACATGATGTCTATTGTTGCGTAGACTTGAAAAATATTTAACATTCATGATATTAAGATAAAATATAAAAATAAAGTCCAATAAGCCTCTTCAAATTAAGAAATTCTGAAAATTCTAATAAAAAAAATAATTGTTTCAAACGAAATCAACATGGGAAGTAATTGGAGTAATATAAAGAAATTCTTACCTGAATTGATACCTAAAAAGACAAGAATAAAAATAATTTTAGCAACCATTGTGGAATACAGAAAAAGGCTTTTCAACTGTACGAGAAGCAAAGCACATATAAAGATTACAGTAATAAATACGTTCGCTACGTTTCTAAAGCGATAAGCGCTAGTTGATATCCTTAGATAAACGCTATCTAAGGTGGTGCTATGTTTGAATTAGGCTAAAATATTTGAAATAACTAACTTATCATATTTTATTAAAAGTAACATAAAAAGAACGAAATTCTTTTTTTTTATATAAAAATACTTTTCATTTTTAAATTCAGAGTAAATATAATTATTTTATGAAATTTAAAATTATAATTAAAATAAGAAATTTTTATGTTTTTGGCTGCGTTGTAATCGAGAGATGGGGATAGATCCCCGAAACATGTCATGCAGCGTATTATAAACTCTTTTGTGTTTGGATTATGGTGTGTATCGTCCTTATTTTATTATATAACATATACAATGAACATTCCTAAGAAAATATCTATTGAACTATCAAATACTTAAGTCAACTCAGAAATTTCCCTCAAAATAGATTAATATTTATATATTGAATTTTTTTTAGGTTTCGTTTGTAGGTTTAAGGCTACAATAAAAAAGATTTATTTATTTAATTATCGTATGGCGTTTATTAGCCAGGAAATCGAGACGATTGTCTGGCTGTCAGAATTCTTACTTCTTTAGCTTAACCCAGAGTGCGCACCAGGGAACTAATTTTTACACCCGCGAAAAAGGAAGAAGCACTGAAGAAACATAAATGAAACATCCAAGCTTAGCGCCGGGATTGCTGCTTCAGGGTAGACTTCCATCTAGACCACAAGGCCATCCCGGATAGACACAAAAAAAGATAATAGCGTAGACAAGGCTTAGCTATATTGGGATTTTACTTCATCTCCAGATGGGGCCTAAGATACATTCTTCGAATCTTCATTTGTTTTGTGATTATAGGAATCTCTGCTATCAACCTCATTTGAATAAACGGGCATGATGGTGAACCTTTGTTTGTATCAATTACGAATATTACGTAAATACTTAATTAATGACATTCTTAAAGATTCCAATAAAGTACGACTCATGTCTGTCCAACATGTAGTTTGGGCTGCAGAGGTGGTGAGGGAGTTTGCTTAACAGCCCGAATATACTCATTCAAACGCTTTTCCAGAGGTCACGGGCTGTTAAAGCAAATAACAAGGCATACCACATGGCCACCCACTGTAACGATCTTAAACACCATTTAGATATAAAGAATGTATGCACTTATAATTGTTACAAGGATGAGTATTTGCGCAAGTTTTATGAATGTGGTACGATAAGACTTTCAAAAAGTTATAACCAAGACTTGTCTACGACAAATGTTTTGGAATATGGCCTTTGATTATAAATTAGTGTAAATAAATTAATAATTTAAAATATATTTAAAATACTAATAATAAAAAAAAATTAAAATAATAAAAAATCACCGCTTTTGTTGTGTAGTTTCTATTTTAGTCACTAGGGATATTACTTCCGCTTCCCTTTGTATCTTCGAATGCCTTTTTCAAAATGTAACGACATCCAGTTCTGGACGAAGTTTACTTTAGTTTTTTATTTTTCACACTTGAAAATGGACCTCGTATAGTAGAGGGTCAGAAACGTTTTGTTTTGATTTGTTTCTAATTCACACCTAGATCGTGCTTATACAAGGTAGGCAATTTTTAATTTGAATTCAGCACGGTTTTCAGTAAATATGCTAACGGTAAAAGCCACCTTTGCCGATGTAATGGGGAGAAATGGTTTTCTTAGAAAAGATATTGTAAGGTTTTTGGAGATCCACAAAAAACTGGAAGCCACTAATGCGGCTATTAATTTTAATAACGTCTGCAAAAATAATGATTTGGTTCCTAAGGGGTGTAAATTAAAAATTAATGCAAAAAATTCGAAAATTAACAAAATTGAGTGATGCCATTCAACGTTTATTAATAGCGGTAAGAATTCATGAGGCCCACATAAAGAAAGCTCAACTTATTGCTAAATTAAAGCGCTTATCAATTTTCCTGAGGGATAGATTAAATGTTCAGGATTATTTACTTGTCTTAGTAAAAGGAGCTAAAAAAGCGGCTTGTGCAAAAAAAGCCATTACTTTTAGGCATGAAAAAAAGTTGGGAATGCTTTGGAACCAAAAAGAGAAATCACAATGTCAATTCTCTTGCCAACAGGAAAATAAAATTATCAATGATAGTAAAATAGAGCTTACCAAAGTTCAAAAAAATGTTATAAGTAGAGGGTTAAAGTTTAACATGGGTAACGAGAATTTGACCGCCATGACCATTTTGACTAACTTGGAATCTCAAGTTAGATTTGTAAATGATAAGGCAGAACGTACAAGTCTTCGAAAAAATATAGGATATGTTATTAAAGGGTTGCATTTTAAAAATAAATCCTAGTCTGCCCTTGGAAATATTGAATACGAGGAGTTAATGAAATTAAAAAAACACGCGGAAGATGTCATTTTTATTGAAGCGGATAAAGGAGGTGCAACGGTCATTTTGGATAAAGATGTGTGAATATGTGTGAGAAGTTTATTCATGAAAATGACAGTTTCTGTGCGGTTAAATATTCGGAAAAGCAGGTTATCAATGAACTGGCATCTAAACTAACGAAGGCAAAACACTATGGTATTATAAGTGAGGATATTGAAAAACAGGCACATTTTAGGAATGGTTCAATACCGGTTTTCAAGGGATTGCCAAAAATACATAAAGAAAAAGTAGGTTCGTTTTATAAAGTTAGGCCCGTAATAAACTGTAAGGGAAAAGCCATCATGACTATTTCAAAGATCGTTGAGAAAAAAATGGCCACGTTACATTATCAGTCAAAATATAGCATTAAAGATCGTACTCCGTTTCTAGATTTTCTTCAAACGAACTCGACAGTTCCCAATACTAAGATGGTGTCACAGGACGTTGTAAATTTGTACACTTCTTTAACGCAAACTCTAATTATGCGTGCTATGCAACATGCCATTGAATATGATGTTGAGATCCAACAGGGTAAAAAAAATTTTAATCTTAAAGAGATGGCGATGTTAGTTGCTTTGCTTTTTAAGATGCAACTTTTTACATTTGATAACAGATTTTACTTACAAACATCCGGGGTGTTCATGGGGTTACCGTCTTCGGCTATATTCGCCGAGTGTGTAATGGGATATATCGAATCCCAAGTGTTTTCTAATCAAAACATATACAATAATGTTCACTATTTTTGCAGGTATATTGACGATACGTTTTTGATCGTTAATGACCATTATGCGGATAACATTTTGCAGGATTTTAATGACATTGATCAACACATACAATACAGCGTTGAAATGGAGCAGAGTTGTAAGCTTGCATTTTTGGATGTTTTGGTAATGCGAGAACAAGAGAGATATGCTACCACGGTGTATAGGAAGCCGACGGATGCACGTGTCAGCATTCATTATAAGAGTTCAGTGCCCTTAAATTATAAAATTAATGCTATTGATATGGCTTTAAACAGGGCGATTAAAATTTGTTCTGAGCAAAAATTTTTAGAGCAAGAGATAATGATTATTAAGGACATTTTTCAGAATAATGGCTTCGAGAGGCGTGAAAAAAGATTACTTTCAAAAAAGCAATATAAGAAAACTATTGGGACTTTGGATTCAAGGAACAGTCGAGACTCGTTTCGATATGCTTCTATTGTTTATGATGATTTGCTTTTCAAAAAGTTAAAACCTGTTTTGGGAAGATCGGGAATAAAATTGGCCGGCAGACCAGGGAATCCTTTAGGAAGATTTCTCAATGGGAAAAGAAGGTCCGTAGAAGACAATGTTAATTTTCTCAAAAAACAAGAGGTAATTTACGGGATACCATGTGAGGAACACACTATGAAAAATGGGGGAAAAAATGCCATTATGTGGGCCAGACCAAGCGACCTCTGGAAAAGCGTTTGAATGAGCATATTCGGGCTGTTAAAGCAAATAACAAGGCATACCACACGGCCACCCACTGTAACGATCTTAAACACCATTTAGATATAAAGAATGTATGCATTTATAATTGTTACAAGGATGAGTATTTGCGCAAGTTTTATGAATCTGGCACGATAAGACTTTCAAAAAGTTATAACCAAGACTTGTCCACGACAAATGTTTTGGAATATGGCCTTTGATTATAAATTAATGTAAATAAATTTATAATTTAAAATATATTTAAAATACTAATAATAAAAAAAAATTAAAATAATAAAAAATCACCGCTTTTGTTATGTAGTTTCTATTTTAGTCACTAGGGGTATTACTTCCGCTTCCCTTTGTATCTTCGAATGCCTTTTTCAAAATGTAACGACAGCCAGTACTGGACGAAGTTTACTTTAGTTTTTTATTTTTCACACTTGAAAATGGACCTCATATAGTAGAGGGTCAGAAACGTTGTGTTTTGATTTGTTTCTAATTCACGCCTAGATCGTGCTTACACAAGGTAGGCAATTTTTAATTAGAATTAAAATTTATTTAAAAATAGTTTTTAAATTTAAACTCAATACCACATGTGTCTGTAACCGTATTGCCTTCCATCTAACTTTGCTACTTTTTGTTTGAATTTGATCTTCACTGTTACTTAACCTCGCCTATCTCATTTCTTTTTATTTCAGATATTCAATAATTATCGCCATATATATATCGGCAGACTTTTTAAGTTAATGCATAATTCTTTGTATGCAACCACAACACTAAAACGACTGTAGAGCCGTATTGGTGTATTCCTGTATAATTCTATAGAATATTATAGCTATAAATAAGTTTACAGTCAATTTCGTGAATTATTTAGCTGTGAGTAATTTTGAGATTTTAAATACTCATGCTTTCTATTGCTTTTTAAGGCCATTTCGTGGAGTAAAATGTCCCCATCTAAGAAATACTTAATCTTGAAATTTAATAATGTGAGATATTGTAAAACATCAGACTTTGCAATCATTATAAATTTTATTACTTTTTCAACGAACAACTAAAAATTTTACAAATTTGCCAATTTTAAAAACAACAATAAAAATTTACAGTCATCAATGTTTAGTTTGAGTAAATTGAAAAAAAGTATCAAATGGTTAACAAACCATTCAAACAATTCAATACAAACATATAACCTAAGTGAACTTATTTTTCTATTAGTTTAATTGATTATTTCTCAAATACTGTTGTATTATTTCTTTTTTCATTTGAATTAAACCCAATTCTCTTTAGCTACGTGAATGATGGCTCCTGCCCTATAATGGCTTCCGTAGGACCCATAGGCTTGTTCATCATTCAGAATACATTCCACACTGACACCCTCTGGTTGGGCATGCAGAGATATTTCTAAGAAACTCTTGAGTCTCCACGCATTAGACCAGTCTGGATCAG